>VMDR010001446.1:0-87500 GCA_007922815.1 Macrotus californicus | reverse complement strand
GAGCAAGAGGACGCTATGGCTATGTGGATGGCAGGGAATGAAGAAGTCACCAGCTGGGTGGCAGGGGGTCTTGTAGATCCCCATGAATAGTCTGCATTTTATTGTAAGTGCAACATAGCACCTGGCCGATCTGGGTCCCCTGCAGGCAGCCGAAGATGAGGATTTGGGTACAACCAGCTCCTGTGGGTGGTTATCTCAGGAGGGAGTGGGGAAGGGAGAGAGGGAAGAGGAGGAGCCAACACAGGATGCAGAAATAAGCAGGTAACCGTGGTGGGCAGGTGGGCTCACTCCCACAGGGACCTCTAGGAGACAACCTAGAAGGTGCACTTCAGGGACACAGGGGCTAGAGTATTCATGCATCAGTGGCTGCCAGCCATTGGCTGGGAGTGGCATCCGTTCTGTGACACGTCTAGCCTGGGCAGGAGCAGAGCAGGCACAGGCAGAGAGGCAGGGCTGGGGTACCAGTGCAGGGAAACTGGAGGGCACGGGGATGTGCGTGGTGGCCACTGACGGCGCATGCCACGGAGCCTCCAGAGCCATGCCGGCCCAGGTGGCTGCCACTAGCTGTGTGTAGTTGTTGAAATTCATTAAAAAATAGTTGTTAAGAAATTCAGTTCCTCACTCACACTTATCACATTTCCAGGGCTCCATAGGCACATGGGAGTGACCATGTTGGGTGGCACAGGGCCTGGAACATTCCCACCACGACAGGAAGTTCTGTTGTACTGGAGAGTATCCGACACAATCTAATCGGGCACTAGGAAAACCCCTCTGGCTACCAGGAGAAACAACTCTGGTTGGGGCTGAGGGCCGAAACCAGGAGCCCAGGGAGGAGACAGGGACAAGTGTCCAGGCTGGAGGCGATAGAGGCTCAGACCAGTGCAGTAGCTGCAGGGGTGGAGCAGAGCTGTTTGGAAGTAGCACTGCCCAGGGGTCTTGGCCATTTGGGGGTGAGAGGAGAGGAGGAAGAGGGGGTGAGATCCGGACTCAGCTATGAGTGGCAGGAGGCAGTGAGATGGCTATCCCCCAGGAGGAGGCCTGGGAGGAAAAGCCAATTCATGGGCAGATGCTGATCTTTACGTGGGCTGCGCTAGGTCTGAGGGGGTCAGGGAGAAATCCACGGGACACCCAGTTGGCAGCTGGACCCTAATGGCAGAGGCCTGGGCAGGTGTAGGAATCTGAACCAGCGGGGCGTCCAGGCCGCAGGCCCAGCTGGCAACCGCTGGGCTGGGAGGTAACGCGCGCTGGCGGAGGCGGAAGCAAAGCCCGTCCCGCCTCCAGGCGCAGCTTGCCTCGATGCTAACAAGTTTTGCCTCCAAATGGTGGCGGGGTGTGCGCGTGTATATGTGTGTGTTTAATTCTGGAGTGAATTTAATTCTAATTCCACCGACTTTGGGGATGGGAAACAGCTGTCTTAATGAGTTAAACAGTGGGTTTAAAACAGCGAGCATCTGTTCGCAGTCTGAGCCAGCACCCGCGGAGGCCACTCTGAGGCTCCGGGCTCACAGCTGTGGAGGGGGGAGCCTGGTTCCGGCTCGGGGGATGGAAAAGAACATACAGCTGACAGGTCCAAAGTGCAGGTCAAAGCCAGACAGGCCACTGGGCAGGTTGCCTCTCCCCTGGGGTTTCTGCTGCTGCTTCTGTAAAAATAGGGCTGCTTACCCAGCGGAGCTGTGCCCTGTGCGGGGCTGGGAAGACAGCTGTGGATGGGTCGCTGTGGAGGTGACAGACTGTCAGCATATACCCTGGCCCTCAGTTGCTTCCTGGCTGTGTAGCCCGAATTACTCTGTGCCTCAGTTTCCTCATCTGTAAACAGAGCTAATGATAGTGCCTGCCGCACAAAGTTGTAAAAAGTTTAGATGAGTTCACACTTGGGAGGTGCTGGCAGACAGCAAGCCCTAAGGAAATGTTAATGGATCTTTTAGAAAGTAAATAAGTAGCCCTGGCTGGTGTAGCTCAGTGGATTGAGCATGGGCCCTTGAACCAAAGGGTTCCTGGGTTGATTCCCAGTCAGGGCACATGCCTGGGTTGCAGGCCAGGTCCCCAGTTGGGGGCATGTGAGGGGCAGCTATACATTGATGTTTGTCTCCCTTTCTTCTTCCCTTCTCTCTAATAAATAAATAAAATATATATTTTTAAAGTAAATAAATACACCCTGGCTGGTGTGGCTCAGTGGATTGAGTGCTGGACTGTGAACCAAAGGGTTACTGGTTCGATTCCCAGTCAGGGCTCATGCCTGGGTTGTGGGCCAAGTCCCCAGTTGGGGGGCATGCACATTGATGTGGTTACCTCCCTCTCTTTCTACCTCCTTTCCCCTCTAAAAATAAATAAATAAAATATTTTTTAAAAAGTAAATAAATACAGAATAGAATTGCAAAGAGTAAAAGTGGCTGGAGAGAAGAGACCAAGTGGGCCTGATTTAGATGGAGGAAATCAGGGAGGCTTCCCTGAGGAGGTAACCTTTGAGCTGAGACCTGAAGGAGGAAGAGGAGCTGCTTCTGTGCAAAGTGGGTGTTGAGTGCTTCAGTCAGTGGGGACAGCAGGTACAAAGGCACTGTGGCAGGACCATGTTTGGGTTTTTCACGGATGGCAAGGAGGCAGTGAGGCTGGAACAGGAGTGGGGTCATCATTCTAATTAGTCTCTGGGCTGCATAATGGAATTGAAGCTAAAGGCACACTGGGGAGCCTCTGTGGGTTTCAAGTGGGGGAGGAGTGAGATCTGATTGCAGCCAGACTTGCAGCTCACACCTTGATTTCTGAGTGCATTTACTGAGCACCTACTGGACCCCAGGCTCTTGGGGGATGATACCACACAAAGTCAGAGTTGCTCTTGGCCAAGTTAGGAAGCAGAAAGACAGTGAATGTGCCCACACATTTCCATCCCAGCTCAGAGGACACAGCCCACCGATGGAGCTCTGGGCATGGACGGCCCTGGGTTCGAGCGCCAGCTCTGCCTCTTCCCAGCCACATGGCCTGTCCTCAGTCTCTCCTTGTCACTGAGGGATCTCAGGGATGGGATAAGGTGATCCACATCCAGTGTTTCACAGGCACGGTCGCCACTTTCCAAATGCTCCCTCAGGTCTTAAAAAGTGAAACTTACCCCACTCACAACCCAGCAATTCCACTCCTGGGAATCCACCCAAGAGAATCAAGAGCATGCGCCCACACAGAGGCCGGTCCCCACGTGTTCAGAGCAGCTCTCGCCCTGACAGCCTCAAACTGGAAGCCACCCAGCTGCTCGCCCACAGGTGAACAGATACACACACAGCCATCCAAGCAAACCACGGAAGCTTCCTCCGCCATAAAAAGCAGCGAAGTTTAGAGGAACACAACAACGCAGACGAGCCCCGAGGCGTCTCACTGAGCCGAAGGAGCCAGACGCGAAGGAGGCCACGCCAGGTTGTGCACGGAAAATGCAGCCAAATTCAGTCGGACCAATGTGGATCGTGGTCATCACAGAGAAACCCGAGGGAACTTTCGGGGGCGATGGATGTCCTTGCCGCCCTGAGGGTTTTACAGGTGTGCGCGTGCGCACCTCACATACAGGGGCAGGCAAAAGTGGGCTTACAGTTGTGAGGACAGTTGTATCATTATTTATTTATTAATATTGTATTGTTTATTTGTGTTCTTTGTCTTCTTCCTATTATTGCTATTATTTTGTGTCCTTACGTATGATTTATCTTTCAGGTAGTGAGGGCTGTTAATTTAACCTACTTTTGCCCACCCCTGTATTTGCAGTCTTTTATATGCCAGCTATATCTCAATAAAGCTAAAAAGACAAAATGAAATAACCGAAACAAAAAAATCACTTAGCCCAGTGCCCAGGGGACAGCTGGTACCAGCGGGTTGGGGACTTCATGGCCATCACGGGGGTGGGGGACAAGCATGGCCAGACAGAAGAATCAAGGAGAAGCTTCCTAAAGCCAGAGACCGGGACCACAAGCTGCCTCCCAGATTCTCCTCTTACATGCCCTCCGCCCGCCCCC
This sequence comes from Macrotus californicus, assembly GCA_007922815.1. NCBI lineage: Eukaryota > Metazoa > Chordata > Mammalia > Chiroptera > Phyllostomidae > Macrotus > Macrotus californicus. The sequence goes on along the minus strand of VMDR010001446.1, from coordinate 83,514 downwards.
TCCTGGGAAAGGAGCCTGGCCACGGAAAGTCATTTCTTAACGTCTGCTCTCCGCCAACGAGACACAAGATTAATCTCAGCCATAAACACACTGGGCGCCGCCTAAATATTTCATAGATCTGTGCGTGTGCTCGCACATGCACACACACTCACATGCAGCTGGTGGGCTGGCTGGCTTGCTCGTTTTTCTAATGCTTTGCTTGTCTTTAAAGGAGGCTGCAGGTGGACCCGTGGCGAGACGCCCTCCTCTCCTCTCCTGCACTTTTTCCATTCCTTCCCCTGCCAGAGGGGTCTCAAGGAGAAGGGAGGTGGCACTGGGGGGAGCCTTTGGCCCCAGGTTCAAGGGAGGAAGGCGGCAGCTGTGCCTGGAAGACCTAGGGAGGAGCAAAGGGTCCGGAAAAGCGGCCAAGAGCCTCCCTCTTCCCCGAGGCTCAGTCAACACTCATTTGTCCATTTGATAAACATTTCCTGGGGCTGTAGAGTGTGGCGGTTTAGAGCATATACTTGGGATGAGAGAGGCTTGGGTCCAATTCAGCCTCCACAGCTTCTTGGCAATGTGACCTCAGTTTCCCCATCTGCAATATAGGGATAATAATAGTATCCTATGTCAGCGAGCTGCTGTCTGAGACCTAAATTAGATCTAAAATCCTGATAAACTTCTCAATGTGGGGCCAGGTAAACAGTAGGTGCTCAATCAATGTAGCTCTCATGACAGGGGTTCCTACCATTTGCTGAGCTCTGGGTTCTGTGCAAGGAGCTGAGGAGCAGTTACGGAGACAGAGGGTTACATGCCCCATGCCCAGACCTTTCATCCTGGCACTCTACGTCTGGGGGTTCAAAGCCACAGGAAGATGTATCAGGGACTCATGCAGGATACGGTTGAAGGAATGCAGAAATGTTTCAATGATCTCAAGTCCTCTTCTTTTGATTATGGGGAAACTAAGGCACACAGAGAGAGGGAAGGAGGGAGAGAGGGCTTCCGGGCTTCCACCCCTGTGCCCAGCCCTGAGTCTCAAGAGGGACCTGAGATATTCCCAGTCACATCCCCGCCTGTTCTCAGCTCTGCAGCTGTGGGAGCCACCTGCCTGCAATTTACCAAATGTGACAGTGTCTCGTCCCAGTGGTACAGCCTGAGCCAGTGGCATCTGAAGGGCTGTCATCGCTCATTCCAGGTCTCAGTGACAGACCACAGAAGCAAGAGTCGGGTGCTTACTGGGTGCCAGAGCCCAGCTGGCCTGGAGCTTCAGCAGACTTGGGGCCGGCCCAAGATTCTCAACAACCCCAAGAATAGATGGACTATGATCCCATTATACAGATGTGGAAAGTGAGGCACCAGGATGGGACCCAAGCCAGTCCAGGTCACAGAGATAGTCACCTGGGCCCGTCCTCTTGCTAGAGTGCCCTGGAATGCGGCTGCAGACAAGCAGTGACAGAGATAGACCCAAGCTCTGACCTCTCAGGGCTCATGTCCAGGGGGCAGATTGGGTAACAAGCAATAAACACTATAAATAGTTGTGTAGTATGCTGGGTAAGAAATTTGGGGGTGGGGGGCGGAAAGGAAGCAGGAAAGGGGGTATGAGGTGCCAAAGATGGAGGATGGCAAAAATTCTAAATGGGGGGAGGCCTCACTGAGCAGGTGACATCTGAACAGACACCTGGAGAAGGGGAGGGAGGTTGCTATGTATCTGGAGAAAAGGTGGTCCAAGCAGAGCGAACAGCCCATGCAAAGGCCCCAGGGCAGGACCATGGCCAGCATGATGGAAGAACAGTGAGGAGGTCCATGTGCCTAGAGCAGAGTGAGTGACGGGGAGAGGGAGAGGTGAGAACTGGGAGGGGACAGGACAGGTCATGCAGGACCTTGTGGGCAGCAGGTAGGACTTGGGGTTTTACCAGGAGGTGAGAGCCCTGAAGGGCTGTGGGCAGAGGAGGGGCCACATCTGACTCAGGGGCTCACCGGTGCCCTCTGGTGGTTGCTGTGGGGAGGACATGCTATGGGAGGTGAGGACGGGAGCCCGGTTGGGCAGTTATATTATAGTCAATGACAGTGGAGGGGGTGGGGCAGGTTGAGCACAGGTGATCTGGGAAGGCATTGCTAAAGAGACCAATGAGAAGCAGCTGTGATAAAACCTAGGGTCAGAAAGGGTGTTTCAGGCAGAGGGTACAGCCAATGCAAAGGTCCTGAGGCAGGAACAAACGTGGCCTGTGTGAAGAACAGCTTGGAGATGGAGTGAGACGGAGAAGGGGATGTGGAAGAAGGACACAGATTCCGGACCCACAGAGCCCTCTGGGCAGCAGGGAAGTGTTTAGTTTGCATTTTAGTCTAAGGCCATGGGAAGCCGTGGGAAAGCTCTGAGCAGGGGAGGGACACAGTAGGATGGATGGTATGGTAGGCAAAAGAATGTCCCCCCAAAATGTTCTCATCCTAATCCTGGAACCTGTGGATAAGATACCTTACATGGTATAGTGGGAGGAATACTATCCCCCCAAAATTCATGAACACCCGGAACCCCAGAATGTGACCTGATTTGGAAATAAGGTCTTTGCAGGTGCAGTCAATGAAGGCTTGCATACGAAATCATCCTGAATCTGGGGTGGGCCCCACACTCAATGCCTGGTGCCTATGTGAGAAGAGGAAAGGACCGGTGGCACTAGGGGAAGACGGCCACATGAAGACAGAGACAGGGACTGGCGCCAGGCCACCACAAGCTAAGGAGCGCCTGGGCACCAGACACCGGTAGTGGTTCAGTACAGGTCGTGAGTGCGCGGAACACAGCTAACAACACTGCCGTAATTACCGTGACCGGCATGTCTTTTTCCATACAAACAACTTGCACCTACTCTTGCCCACCCCTGTATATTTAACCACAATAAGAAACACTTTCCGCCCTGGCTGGTGTGACTCAGTGGACTGAGGGCTGGCCTGCAAACCGATTCAGTGCCTCAGTGGTGGCGATGCTTTTCTTTCTTCCTCCCTTCCTCTCTCTCTGAAAATAGTAAGTAAATAAAATCTTTAAGAAATACTTTTACATTTTACAAAGTAATATTTGGAGGTCTTGAGTTTTCTTTGGGGGTGAAAATGTTGTGGAACTAGAGAACAGTGGTACAACATTGGGAACCTGCTAAAGGCACAGAATTGGTTAATTTTGAGTTTCACCTCAATAACACAAGTAATCAAAATAAAAATACATCTTCTTGCCTTGGGTGACTCACATTGATGAAGATGCTTCCAGAACTTTCTCCTTCCACGTCATCGTTCGGCAGCTTCCACCTGCTCCGGTCCCTGTACCCCGGACACCAGGCAGCATGTGCTCAGGTAGCTGGCCTCGTCCTTTATCACGGCTGTGAAGTTTTCCTTCATGCAGAGAGCAGGGGTTGCACGCCCCCTGGTGGCGGGCTTCTGGTAGTTTCCAATTATTGGTAATTCAGTGCCAAAACAAAGGTTGGCATGGACGTCACAGGAAAGATTGGACATCTCTCTGTAGCTCTAGAATAGGGACAGAGGCCGAGTCTGGTTTATTTTGAATTTTGACAGATGCTGCTGACACCATCCTCTGCTCTCACGTGTGTGAGGGTGTTTGTTTGGTGTACCCCTCCCAGGGATCCTTAGTGTCCCTGGGATAAAACCCCCAGTCCCCCTCTTGGCCCCTAAGGCACTGCACAACCTGTCCCCATCCCCTCCCTGCCCTCCCCTCCTTCCTCCCTCTCTCCCCTGCACTCACTCTGCTCCGGGCACATGGGCCTCCTGGCTGTTTCTCGAACACACCATGCACGGTTCTGCCCAAGGACCTTGGTGGAGCAGTGCCTCTGCCTGGACTGCTCCTCCCACTTAGCCCCTTCTCTAGGGGGACTCAAAACACAGATTCCGTGTCACTTACTCACTGAGGGGAGAGAGAGGTGAGGGTGTCTGAGAGAGAATGTGACAGACTCTCCAATGGGAGAAGCCAGGCAGAGACTGGCGAGGAGAGGGTACGGCGCTGGGCTTGGGCAGGGTTGGGGATGGGGTGGCTGGGGACTAGGGGCGGGCAGCCAGCCCTGTTGTGTGGACCCCCGCCCCCCACCAATACACAAGCTCTCCTACATCAACACTCACCAGAGGTGCAGGAAATATTTTCTCTCCAACTGACACTTTTGGCAAAATACAATTCCTCCGGCTTTTTTCTGTGCAAAAAACGTCCATCAAAACCGTCCCGGCGGTGCCTGCAGAAGAGGAACACTGCTGGATCTGGTCTGGGGGTGGCAGAAAGGGCCTCGGGGAGAAGGACATGCAGATGCAGTGGCCTCACCTCTCCCTGCAGTTGGAGGGCAACGTAAAGCAGTAAGAATAATAGTAAAACGTCAGCCGCTGAGTGCTCATCAGGGCTGGATGCTTTCCTATCTGTGCCTGCTCCAGGTGCCTGCCCAAGTTGATGATTATTATTAGCCCTGTTTTTCAGATTGAGGAAGCTGAGCCCAGGGAGGGTAAGACACTTCCCCAAGGTCACACTGCAGAGCCAGGCTGAACCCAGACCCTAGGTGACTTCCCTAGGGATGCCTGGAAGAGCCCTATCCAGAAGGGACAGGGGAGGCAGCCCATCAGCATACCCTGAGAGCTCAAGCAGATGCCAATCAACAACTCCAGCTAATTAGTTTCTCCAATTGGAAACTAATGTGATGCTGTATATCAACTATTAAAAAAAGAAGAACGGAAAGAGGGGAGAGGAAACCAGTCTGTGACTCTGTGGAGCCTAGAAAAGGCGTACCCTGTGGAGGGTCCCAGTGGTAATGAGGACAGAGTGTTCTTTCATCTTCTAGCAGGCTAGTCATGTCTTCCTCAGGTGCCCGCATCGTCCCTGTCACATCCTAGTTCCCACAAACCCCTAAGCGAAGAGAGAGTGTGGCAGCAGTAGCTGTGCAACCTTAAGTTGCTTAACTTCTCTGTGCCAGCTTCCCTATTGGTTCAAACAGACATAAAAATAACCCCTACCTCCCCACTAAAGCCATTAGTATTCCAGAAATACTGGGGAAAGGTGCAACCTCAAGAAAAGCAGCGGGAAGATGGGCCTGGGCCTGGAGCCCCAGCTGCTGCCTGTTCCTGTGGCCAGGGATTGACTTTTCTAGAACATTGCCCCTCCTCCCAGTTTCCATCCAGAGCCAGCACGGCCACATAAATCCCGCTTTACGGCTGTTATTGACGGGAGCAGGGAGAGCAGCCCCAGCAAGGCCCAATTAATTTTCCCGTCTGGCATCTGTGCGCCTGGCGAATTTCTGAGCTCCTGGAGGGAGGGGGCAGAGCAAGCTGGGGAAGGGCCAAGCTGAGAACAAGGTCATGGGCAGGCCAGGGCATTCTAGACCCCCGAACAGAAGAGCACTGTTCAGGGAGTCCCAGATTCTGAACCCCAGGCTCTTGTCTGGAGGATGGGATGGGAAATGGCTCCAACCTCTGTGTATGGAACAGAATTTGCAATTTTTAATTAGGGTGAAAGTGAGGGTTTCCTTACAGAGACGTTTGAGCTAAAACCCAAAGGACGTGAGAGAGAGAGCCATGTAGCTTTCTGAAGGAACAGCTTTCCAGCCTGTGCAAAGGCCCTGGGGCAGGACTGTGCCCCGTGTGTTGGAGAAACAGTGAAGAGCCCATGTGGCTGTAACACAGTGAGTGAGACAGAGAGAGGGAGGAGGTAAAGGCAGGGAGGGGATGGAGGCCGATCATACAGGGCCTGGTGGAGAAGACTTGGGCATTTACCCCTGGGGAGGTCAGGCTCCTGGAGGGAGTGGACCGGGCAGGGACCTGACTCAAGCGCTCACAGCGCCCTCTGGCCGCTGTGGAGAGAACAGTCCACTGCTCCACAGTGAAAACAAAACTGAGTTCATAAATTCTTATTGCCAGCAAGCTGTGTGCCCCAGGCCCCCGCGCTCCCTAAAAGGAGAGTTAGCCCCGGTGAAGAGTCTTCAGAGCGCTCTCGACAAATCTGCGTGACGATAGAAATGGTCTGTACCACTCCTGTCTAGTATGAGAGGCACCGGAGACATGTGTCCTCTGAGCAGCTAAAACGTGTCCCATGTGACTGTGGGGCTGCATTTCAAACCTATTTACTTATTTCATTTTTTAAATTGTGGTAAAATGTAAAACATAAAGTTTACCATTTTAACCATTTTTAAGTGTACAGTTTAGTTCATTAAGTACATTCACACGGTTGTGCAGCCATCCCCATCTCCAGAACTTTCTCACCTTCCCAAACTGACACTGTCTCTCATCCCGTCCCTCAGCCCCTGGTTTCCCACCATCTACTTCCTGTCTCTGTGGATCTGACTTCTCTGGGGGCCTCCTGTGAGTGGGATCACTCGGTGTCTGTTCCTCGGTGTCTGGCTTATTTCACTGAGTGTCACGCCCTCAAGGTTCATCCACATTGTGTCAGAATGTCCTTCCGTTTTAGGCCTGAATAATATTCCACTGTGTGGATGGACCACACTGTGTTTATCCAACATCCATCCACGGACCCTTGGGTTGCCCCCACCCTGGGCTACTGTGAATAACGCTGCTAGAGACGTGGGTGTACAAATGTCTCTGTGAGACCCTGCTTTCAATCAAATTTCATTTCGTTTTAATGAATTTAAATGTAAATAGCCATATGTAGCCAGTGGCTCCTGTACTGGACAGTGTGGCTCTAGGAGGCTTGAAAGAGAATTGAAAAGAATGGATTTTCTCTTTCTTCAGTGTCATTTAAAGGCGTGTCTAGACCAGCGAGTGACTTCCTATAAACCACCCACCCTTATTAGTGTCCCGCTTGTCCAGAGTGGGACACACCTGTTTTTAGTGTCCCCTTTTTGTCCAGCTTTGTACCTGGAAAAGACACATCCCTGACTCCTGTTGGTGCAGCACTGACCGTCCCGGCCCATGTGACAGCCGCTGTGACGAGCAAAAAAAGATCAGGGGCCCAGAGAAGGTCCCTGAGCCACCCTGGGAGTCAAGAAAGGTTTCCTGGAAGAGGCAGCCTCTGTGCTGACCCCCAGGGACAGGACAGAGGCGGTGGGGAGCGTGCTCTGACTGGCAGGACCAGCAGGAGCGAGGACCCGGAAGCCTGAAGGAGAGAGGTGAGCAGGCAGAGCCGCATCATCCTGAAAGCGGGTGATGGGGTGAGTCATTACTTTGCCTCTGAGGGAAGTGATGATGTACCCCTTGTACAGATGGGGAAACTGAGGCTCAGCGGCCACACCACTTTCTCCAAGTCAAATGGCTGGGAGGAAGAGCAGCCTCATTTGTAAAATGGACCTTTGAGGTCCTTCTTCATCCCCACCTCCTAACTCTGACATCCCTTCTGTGACCGCAAGATGGAAGACAACAGCAAACCCAGTAACAGGGGCAGGGGTACTTGTCAAGCACTGTCCGCGGGCTGAGGCCTGACGTCAACACTGGGCTCACGTCGGGGCTCAGCCCAGAGGACCTGCCTCAGACACCTGTAAGTGGATGAAAATGATCGAAGGATAATATTTTGGGACACGCAAAGATGACAGGAAACTGAAATTTCCGTGCCCAAAAGTACAGTCTCGCTGGCACACAGCCACCCCCACTTGTTTACGTACGGTGGCTTCCACGCAATGTCGAAGCGGGCCCTACACCTACAAAGCCAAAAATTCTGCCCCTCTGACTCTTCACAGAAAAAGTTTGCTGGCCCCAGCTATTCGGGTATTAGCTCCTTGCAAAGGCTTTGTGAGTTAGATGCTGTTGCCTTCCTCAATTTATACAGATGGGGAAACTGAGGCACACAGAGTAAAGTGGCTTAGTTAAGGTTACAGTGGGTAAGTGGCCAGACAGAGATTTGAACCCAAGCCTCTTGGGCTCCCTGGACAGTGCCCTCAGCTCCACACCCCACTTGGTCATGCCCTCTGGCCCAACCCTCAGCCCTGGGGCTGCAAGCGTATCAGTCCCGCTCTTTCTCCCCCAGCCTGGGGAAGGGGTAGGTGGTCAGCAAGTGCCCACAGTAAGCTCCAGATTCCACCCTGCACCCTCCCCTGGGGACCATTTGGGAAGACGGCCAATTAAGAGCAAATCAATTAAGCAAACTGCTGCCCTGGTTTTCTGACTTCAGTCAAGAGGTTCACATGCTGGGCCGGCCAACCTGGGTTCGAGCAAATGCATTTATGGACAGACTTGAGAAGGGACCGCAGGATCAGGAATTTGTACGAAGACCTCTGACCCGGTCCCCTGGGAGCATGCGACACTGGATTGTGTGATCTGGTCCCCGTTGGGGACTAGAGGTTTCTGCATGAGCAAACGCTGGGAAGGGGAACCTGTGGAAGGTAGAGGCTTTTGCAGAAGATGAGCTGCTCAGTGTGACCAGGAGTGCAAGAGGGAAAAGAAGGCTATAATTTGTGCATTTTACCTGTCAATCAAGTGATGAAGGTTGCTATTTCTTTGTCGCAGGCTATTTGAAAGATTTGACATTTGAAAAAAAAGTGTCATAGCGCAGGCTCTTCCTGCTGCACTTAAACCTGGAACGAAAAGATTAGCACTACTGCAGACTTCATGGAGCCTGAGAACAGAGGAATGCAGAGAAGGCAGAGCAGAAAGACAAAGAGAAATGAGCTCCTTGATCCAGCCATGCCTGAAGCTCACCCACATTCACTAGGACGTTCCTCTTAGAACCTGGGAATTTATGCATATGGCTTCTGTGTGGTAACTAGTAATTTTCCCACCAAATATTTCCTGATATTCACCTTCTAGGATATGAAATGTTAGATTATTATCCAACAAATTTTACTCAACCTCTCCCCAAACTCCATGGGAATAATATACTTCCCTGTCCCATTGATGTCAGGCCCAGCCATGTGACTTGCTTTGGCCAAGGCAACATGAACAAAAGTGACAGTGTGCCAATTCTGGGCCTAGGCCCTGAGACGGACTGCCTATGCCTGCATGCCCTCTTGTGCTCCTGCCTTTGCTGTGAGACAACTACATCGTGAGCAGCCGCTAATCCAAGGAAGATGAGAAACACAGGGACCAGATGTGGACTCGATTCACACATCAGGACCTAGCCCCGCTGCCCTGCAGATGTATAAACTAGAGCTATATGCTGGTTGTGGCGCGTCAGAGATTCGGTGGATGTCTGCTGCACAGCAATAGCTGGCTGCCACGTGAGCACATGATAGGGCTGCACTTTTGGCTTCTATGATTGGTTGGGCTGGGTGAGACTGTGTGACGAGTCATGGTGGACAGAACAGGAAATGGCCTGCGATGCTTCTGGGCCAGAGAATTTACCACTAGTGAGAGGCCCTCCGGGGCTCCCTTTCTCCATGCCATGGCGACCAACCATGCTCCGAACAGCATCAGGAGACATGGGGCAGGTCCCCAGCCCCGCAAACCCACAGTGAGTATACAGTGTGAGAGGGAAATAAACCTTCAATGTCATTAGCCTCTGAGACAGGGTGTGTTACTGGAGCAAAACCAAGCATGTCGATTCAGTAAGAATGGAAGATTTTTGATAGTTTCGGCAGAGAAAGGAGGCGTGTCTGGAAGCCCTACTGTTGTTCAAACCTACGTTTTGGAATTCAAATCAACAAAACTCACACCTTCCCCAGGGCATCCTCATGCAGCCACCGCCCGTACTTTTGGCTCCTTCCGCAGTCTCACCGTGACCACAGGAGAGGGGGCGTCATAACCAGATGCCCAGAACTCCCTCCTCTGAGAGAGTCTGAATGCTGGCTGGTTTTGGTCGAAGTGCCTTGTAACCGAGTGATACGTGGTCGTTGTAGGTATTCCCACTTCTCGGCCCTTTGTGTGGTGTGGGCTGCAGTGTTTCTTGGCTTGTGTTGAAGTCTTCGAAAGCACCATCTTTTATTTCTGCCTGCATAGCTCTTCTTGCCTGCAAACACTCCCCGCCACGTACATACTTACCACTCCATTTCATGGGCTCTCCGATGCGTTATGGGAGGTGGTTAGACAGACATGAGCAGAGCAAGGACAATGGGCCAGGTACAGAAGGTCACCGGGACAGAAAGCCCCGGGTGCCTAGCAACAGGCAAAAAGGGGAAAACAAGCCCTCACTCCCAGGGTAACCTTTCCTTCCCAAGCACACTGCTGGTCATGTGATTTAGACTCCTTGACCTTTCCTGTCACTGGTCATGTGGTTCAGACCCTCCCCTGGCCTGTGGCTAGTCATGTGGTAGAGCCCCTTGCCGGAGTGACCTTAAGTGACTCCCATGCGGGACCCTGCACCACCACTCCCTTAAGCTTTTAACCCTCGGGATAACATCTAGGCCTCAGACACATTTCGGCTCCAGGCCCAGAAAAGCAGCAAAACCAGACAGGCAACACCATGGCTGCCTCCGACCAGCTGCACTGACCAACGACCCCCTAGTGCACCCACCAATCAGTAGGGACCGTAACCATGAAAGGACACACCTGGATAAATAGTCTATTGGGATCCTTCCCTGAAACCTTGCGCTTCCCACCCCTACTTCCCCAGATCGCCTTTCCCTTCTCTCTCCTAAGCTCCAGGGGCCCTTCTTTTGCGTCTGTCACTTGTTTCCTGGGCTCACATCTCCTTCCACTCACTCCTTCTCCTTCTGTGACTTTCTAAATAAACTTTCTCTTTCTGGGTTCGCAGCCCGCGCTCAACCCACTGAGCTACACCGGCCTGGGCTAAACTTTCTTTTACAGTTTGAGTCCTGGCTCTGATTCTTTCTTAGCCAGAACTCAAGTGACGAGTTTGCTGAACTGAGGTCCAATGGCCGGGAACGACTGGTGCCATTCTCGCCGCCAGCACGACCAGACAGAAGAGCCCCCTGTATTTCACATCCTGCTAAGGAAGGAACAGCCCCGTGAGTTAAACCATGGAACAGGCGAACAAGACACAGCCCAATTTCAGACGTGTTAAAACTCGGAGAGGGTGCGTCACAGAGATGTCGTGTGTTTATAGTTTTGTGACTATCTCTTCTGCTTGACCCTTAGACAGGACATCGCTTGCCTTGGCCTTGCTCAGCTTCCGGGGCTGAAACAGGACCTGCCACACAGCGGGTGCTCAGTGAGTGTGGGCAGACGGAACGAGGGAGCTGTCTGCCCACTGCTGAGAGGTTTGCGAGTGCTCCCATTCTATCCTTGTCATGCAGACAGCATCAAGCTACACATTACAGAGGGGAGACCGTCCCCAGCAGGGATGGGTGCCTGCCCAAGACCACACGATCAAGCCTGAGGTTGACCCTCCTGCCTGAGGCCTGGCTCCAGCCTGTGCCTGCCCCCCCGCCACACACCAGTTCCAAACTGGGCACCCAGGGCAGCCCATGTCCAACTTCACCCCAACATCCTTCTTCTCCAGCCGTGTCTCCCCAGAACCTGTTTTGTGGAAACCTAATCACGCCCGCCCGAAATCCGACATCAAAATTACTGCCGAGCCCTTGACTCAGGGTAATTAAGAGCGTTTTGGGACGCCTTGCTTGATTAAAAGCAGATCATCCGTTCAGAATGAAAATTCAGAAGGCAAATTGCTTTTGTTGCCGCCACGATGCTATTTTAAACAAGACTCTGGAGCTAATAAAGGCCGTCAGTCGGGCTGCCAACCTGCTCAGGGCGCATTTGCATGGCTCCCTCTGCCCACCCTGCATCTGGGCCTTGGAGGGACCCCTGTCAGGGCGTCACATCCTCAACGTTGCCCCCAAACCCGCTCCCATCTCAGGGACACCCCAACGTTTGCTTACCTGTTCCCACTACCTGCTCCCACTGCCCGGCCGCAGGCCTTCCCCTCCCCTGCCTGGGCCCCAGCCTCTGCCTCCTCCCCGCCTCCAATCCCAGGTCTTCCTATCCGCTCTTCCCAAAGGACTCCTAAAATCTGACCAGGCTCCCTGAGCAGGCCCCGTCTTCAGCCACCTAACCTGCCTTATTCTTCCCGACTCAGAAGTCAGCTGCCCTGACCTCCAGGCCAGCTCAGGGGCCCCCTATGGGCTCTTGCCTGGTCACATGTCCCTCCCCCCACCTGGACGGTGAGCTCTGGGAGGACAAGACCAGGTCTGCCTTGGTCTCTGCTATGTCCCTAGCACCCAGGACAGGTCAGAGCACTGCTGAGGAAGCAATAATGAATGACTGAATGAATGAATGACTGGATGGTGACTACTTTGGGGAGAGAGGTGTTAGGGACCCCATGGATTTGACATCCGGTCCTCAAACAGCCCCTCTCCCTGCCCTGAAGCTCACCGTTCTGCAGGCCTGGGGCCCCCACTCCCACTTTTTGGTTGCTCTCTCCTCCAGTCAGTGAGAGAGCACCCATCAGAGCCTCAGCTCAGAGTGCAGCGTGTCTCTAGCTAAAGACAGGCCAGCCCCTCCGCCGACTCCTTCCCCATCCCCAGGCCAAGGGACAGGTGTGGGCTCCCCCTACTGCAGAGGCTGGTGGCTGCGGCGGGGGAGGGGTGGGGGCAGGAGGAAGGTCCGGTTCAGAGGAACTGCCATGGGAAGTCCCTCCTGCAGTGTCACCTCAGGCCAGGAACATGTGGTCTCAGCCATTCCGATATGTGCAGTTATGGGGACTGTCATAGTTCCAACTTGACAATCTTGCCATTAAGGGTGTAAAAGTGCAGAGGACCAGCTGACAACAGCTGTCACCATTTCAAAACCGTGGGCGTACATGCACTTTACCCCGGCAAAGTCATTTCTAAGAATTACAGCAAAGCAGGGGTTCTCACCCAGAGGCGACCCTGCCCCCCGGGGGACACTTGCTGATGTCTAGGGACATCTTGCGGTTGTCATACCGGGGGGTGCTCCTGGTGTCAAGTGTGTGGGAGCCAGGGATGCTGCTCAACACCCCACAGTGCCCAGGACAGCCCCCCTCGGAGAATAATCCAGCCGAAATGTGACCCTGAAGCCAGCTGTATGGGGACACTCACTCTGCAACAGGCTCTCCTGAGAACTTTCCTCTTCTGATTTCCTGGGAGCTAGACATGAACGCCATCCCATTTCCCAGTGCGGAAAACCAAGACCCAGGGCAGCAAAGGCAGGGCCCCAAGGTCACACCGTCCATTAAAATGTCAGCCACCTGAGGACAGGGCATGTCATCTGTCTCATTCACTGAAGGGTATCCAAGGCCTAGCACAGGGCCTGGATCATAGTAGGTATTCAGGAAACGCTTAATAAAGAGCTGAGCTGGAACTTGAACCCAAGCCGGGTGATTGTTCCAGGGTGCCCTGACTGTCAGAGGCCCCTACTCACAGCCCTGGGCCACAAGCCCCCTTGGCTGTCTCCCTTGTGTCCCCGCAACTCTGGGACAGCTGAGCCCCACAGGCTAGAGGCCGCTGGGGTCCAGGAGGTGGTGGCTGAAGCTTAACTTCCCTATTGTGGCCTCTGAAAAGGGAGCAGGTGCTGGCGGCTTTGCCCAGGAGGCCCTGTTCGCTGCCTTTGTGCCCCGAGCTGGCAGAGCCCTCTGCTGGGAGCCGGCCTCCTTTCAACCCACCAGTTCCACGTTCCACCTTTGCCGGCCGCATTCTCCACCTGAAAATTCAACATTTGGCTCGGAATGCGTTGTCTTTGTTCATCTCTTTTTGGCTCCCCTGCTGTTTAATCGCTTCTTCTTGGAGCCGTGGGAACGGGGAGGAGGGAGGGCAAGAATAAATAAATAGGGAGGGGAAAATAAAAGGGATTCTCGAGTGTGCAGCAGAGGTGTGCATTGAAGGGGGCTTCGCCTGGCTTTGGGAGACACTGACAAAGGCTGGCGAGGGGCGGGGGGTGGGGGGGCCCCCCCTGCTGCGCCTCCCGCGGGCGCACTTGGCCGGGCCGCCGCATTGAGATTTCCACACAAACAAATTCATCAAGCTTGTCCTTGTGATGGTCCGGCTGCCAGACACTCTTTAGCCCGTGCCAGGAAGGTGGCCATCCATGTGCCCAGACCCCAAGCCAGAAGGCTGGGGGAGGGGCAGTCGTCTCTCTCCCCATGACTTGCTGTGTGACCTCAAAGAATGTGACTGCTGTCTCTGTGCCTTGTCAGTCATTGGCCGTGCCCTGGCCATGTGGCTCAGTTGGTTGGAGTGTTGTCCCATAACCGAAAGATTGTGGGTTCAATTCCAGGTCAGGGCACATACCTAGGTTTCAGGTTTGATCCCTGGGCCAGGGTGTCCAGGAGTCAACCAATTGATCCATCTCTCTTGCATCATTGTTTCTATCTCTCTCTTCCTCTCTCTAAAGCAGTGAGAAAATGTCCTCAGGTAAGGACAAAAAAAAAATCATTGGCCCTTTATGTTCCCACCTTGGAGGGCTGTAGGAAAAGGGGGTGCTCAGAGGGTAGAAGGTGCTCCCCCAAAGTCACACAGTTGTCAGAAGGCAAGCTCCTGGTTCAGGCTCCTCACAAGAGGCAGGGAGGAGAGGACAGGCCCAGGAGGTTCTTCCCCTGGGTGGCCAGCTGGAGGACAAAGCCACCATTTTAACATCATCTCTAGGCTTGTTCCCAGCTCCCCTCCCCTCTCTGGGCCTTTTCTGTAATAATAATCCATCCATTGTATGTTGTTTAATTCAGTTATTCAGACCAAAATGTCGACTGAGCTCTTACTGTGTGCCAAGCTGTGTGTTGAGCACTGGGGACACAGCAGTGCCCGAGGCAGACGGGCCCAGCCCCTTTGGTGCTCACAGATGATCATGTGACCAAGCCGTTTCCAGCCCCAGGGGGATGAAGGCTCTGAGGAGGGTCACAGAGAGGCTGTCAGACACACCCAAGGTAACCTGAGTCACCAGGGACCATGTCCTGGAATGAGAGATGTCTGGTGTTCCAGGTCCTCCGTGGGTGAGCAAGAGAAAAACAAGTGAAGCGGAACGGAGTCCCAGGCAGAGGGCACAGCGTGGGCAAAGGCCTGGCAGCGGGAATGGGCCGGATTCAAGTCCCCATCAGCCACATCACAAGACACTGGCAGAGTGGGGTGGCGATGAGGTTTATTCCCACGTTCCAGATGAGAAAACAGAGGCTGCTCAGGGGTGAGCGTGGCCGAGCCACGGCTGCGGCGCTTCCCTGCACCCGCTGCCCTTCGGCACAAACACCTTTGCCCGAGGTGTGTTGAAATAAACGGAGCAGGACCTTCAGCGACCTTTCCAGGAGAAAGCGCCTGTGTGCGTGGAAGGGCTGTTCAGAGTTTGCCCAGGTGTGAGGTTCCCAGAGCTGCCATAACCAAGGACCACAAATTTAGTGAAACACTTCTTAGTAAAACAACACGAACTGATCCCTGGTTAGCCCTGGAGGTCGGAAGTCTGAAATAGGCCTCACAGGGCTAAACCCAGGCGTGGGCAGGGCTGGTCGTTACCAAGGCTCCAGGGAAAACCATTTCCAGCCTTTTCCAGCTTCTAGAAGCACCGCCTCCCTGGCATGTGGTCCCTTCCTCCATCCTCACAGCCAGCAGTGCAGCCTCTGCCAGCTCCGACTCTGACCCGCCTGCCATCCTCCATCTCAGCGTCCTTGACTTAGTTCATCTGCAGAGTCCCTTTTTGCCATGAAAGCCACTCAAGGGCAGGGCATGTCATCTCTGTCTCATTCACAGGAGGGTATCCAAAGCCTAGCACAGTGCCTGGCACACAGTAGGTATTCAGGAAATGCTTAATAAAGAGCTGAGCTGGGACTCAAATCCAAGCCGGGTGATCGTTCCAGGGTACCCTGACTGTCAGAGCCCCCTACTCACAGCCCTGGGCCAAGAGCTGCCTTGGCTGTCCTGTCACAGGCTCCAGGGATTAGAATGTGGCTGTGTTTGGGGGGCATGATTCTGCCCACCCCCTTACCCCCAGAGCAGCCCAAAAGGGGTCAAAATAGAGGATCAGGGCAAAGCCTTGCATTGGAGGGACCTCAGTTTCCCCATCTGTAAAATGGGTATCGATCATATGTCTTGACTCAGGGGTGCCGGAAAGTGTCACTCAACTTTTTAACACCAAACATTCAGCAGTGACCAAAACAAGCACGACCCCTGTACCCACGGGCAGGGTGATGAACATTACACATCAGGAGAAGGCAGCAACACTAGTGAGATGGAGCATATAGAGGGTGAGGGGTCATAGCAAATGTGGGGGAAGGGTATTCCAGGAAATGGGAACAGCAGTGCAAAGGCCCTGAGGCAGGTTGGTGCCTAATGTCTCTGAGGACAAAAGAAGAAACAAGAGAGATTGGTCTGGGTAGAAATAACCGAAGGGTTCCTAGAAGACGTGGGGCTGCAGCTTTGGCAAAGGTCATGAGTCAACCGCCTAGTGCAGAGGAATGGAGCAGGCCAAGGGCAGCTGGTAGGCAGAGCAGAGGGAAGCGAGGTAGACTCCCAAAGCTCCAGCATTTAGAGCCTCCACTTAGCCTGGGGCTGTGGGAAGCCAAATGAGGGCTGTAAGCTGAACAGACCTGCCAGAGACAGAAGCCCAACCTGGTATTTAGGAGCCAGTAGTCTGCCTGAGTTTGAATCCCAGCTCTGCCACTCTCATGCTGGGTGACCTTGGCCAAGTCACCTCCCCTCTCTGGGCTATTATGGGAAAAATGGTAGTGCCAACACCACAGACCTGTGTGAGGATGAAATGAGCAAATCTGTGACAAGCCCTGGGCTTGGAGCACAGGGAGAGGGCAGAGCCAAAGGCCCATACACTTTGAGGCAAAACTACCCCCTAAAGATTCTGCACCCCCTTGTCTCTCAGCCCCAGAGTTTTATTTTCCTTGATGGCCTGTGCCCTGTACCTGGGGGTGAAATCCTCCTATTGTCAGGAAATGAACTTTCCCCACCTGAGCTTGATTGCCTCGCCACCCACCCCAGGAAGCACTCACGACAGATGTGGGGGGCCCGTGGGGATGAGAAAGCTCCAGCAAGGGGGGCAGAACTAATCACGGCACCATTTGCACCGAGCACCTCAGTCGTTGCAAACAATCTAGTAAAAAAAGCACTGCTTTCCTGAGGAATTGGACAGGGGCGTTTTGTATTAGGGTTTTGTGTCTTATTTTAAGAAAAAGTGCACAATAAAATCTTGCTGTTCCTGGGCCCTGGTCCTGGGGTCAAGCGGGAGAGAAGTGTCCCAAGGGGAAATGCTGTCTTGCCGAGTGGGGTCTTCAACCCCCTGAGTCTCAGAGGCTTTCTCTCTCCGAGGCCCTTCCCAGCTCTTCTGTTGTCATATGTCATTGTCCTTCTAGTCTCCCCTCTGGTTCTGCCTTGCACACAGTCGGGACACAGAAATGCTGGTTCAATGCAGCTGAGTCCCTGCAAGGGGCAATGGAGAGGTGGGAGGCAGGTCCGACTCCATGTTATTATTCAGGTATTTCTTCCTTCTGTAAATTTTGACCAAGCCCCCACCTGGAGCCCCAGGGTAGCTTCCCCATCCCCAGCAGGATGGCCTGGCTGAGCCCCAACACTGTCCCCACCCTTGTGCTGGCCTCTGCCCCCACACATCCAGGGCTCCAGCCAGAGCTACTTGTCTTCCCTGCACCTCCCACCCCTCAGCTGTCTCTACTACCTCCCGCCTGCCAGGGCTGGGGTGGGGGCCTGGGCGAGAAACCACATGTCCTGGGTGCCCCGCCTGGGTTTCTGGGCAGCTGGAGGGAGAGGGGTTTTGACCACATCGGTCCTGGGAGGCATTTCGTATGCAAGGAGGACTATCGTGACTGTCACAGTGCCTGGACTCGACCTCGATGGGCCTTGTTGTGGTCGTTGTGGGTTTCCTTCATTCATTCAGCAAACTCTGGCCTGGTGCGCCCTTTGAGATTAGTCTAAACCAGGCCGAGCCTTGACTCTAGGCTCTAACAGTAGGTCCTGCTCTACGCTGAGCCTCAGTTTCCACATCCATCTCTGCAGGAGGTTGTACCCCTCCCAGTCCCGCCACCTCTCAATTCTAAACCCAACCCTGACATCCCACTTCGGGGCCTGGCTCCACTGACCCACACCGGCTTGGCCCGATCCAAGAGGGCAGGCAGGGGTCCTGCCCTACCTTCTCTCTTCAGAACCTTCAGGACTGGAGGCTTTCCTGGGCCCCAGGCAGCAAGTGAAAGGTCTAGGGTTAAGGCCCTGGCTGTGGATGGGTCTCAAACACTCTAGTCTTGGAGACCCTGCTGGGTGCTCCATCTCCTGCCCAGCAGGGACTACATTAGCCGCTGAAAACCCATTCGTGGAAATTAGAGCATAGGTCTCTTCGACAATCATGGGTCATTCTCATTTCCAGTTCCCAGGCTCTCCTGCAGAGATGACAGCCCAGCAGCAGGTCTGGGAGGGGGTGCAGGAGGACTAGGGGGGCCCCAGCCGGCCGACTACAGCCTGAGGACTTCTCCAAGCCAGCCAGAAAAATAAAAGTGCAATCACTTGGGGGGATTTAAGGGAGTCATTTCTCTGCTCCAGCACCTCCTATGGCTCTCAGCTGCCAAACACTTCAATCCAAATGGTTCAACCTGACAAGCAACAGCAAGTCATGGCAGCACTAGGAGAGAAGACTGCTTTTCCAGCTCTTCATATTTATTTTCAGAGATTTTATGGGTTTCTTGCATGTCCTCCATTCTTGGAGGCTCATAAGGCAAAGGGAGGCCAGGTTTTCACTTAATTCAGAGGTGGCATGGACTTCAGGAATGGTTTGATCCAGCATTCCAATTGATTATCAAGAATCAAAGTTCATTTTCTCTTCTGACATCTAGTCTCAGCCTCTTCCCAAAACTCCCTAAGTTTTTCCACCTCCAGATTTTTGCTCACATCTGGCTAACTTGTTCCACCCCTCCTAAGCATCCTCTTCTCCCCTCTCACCCCCATTTCTTGGTCCAAATGTCATTCCCACAGGTAGCACAGCAGTAGAATCCCTGGAGAGAGAGGTCAGGAAGTTGACTGCTATCCAAGCCAAGACTTCTCTGGCCCCTGTTGCTGCCAGAGGGCTCTTGCTCCAATGTCACCTTCTCTGAAAAGCTCCCTGTGATAACTTTTATGTCAACTTGACTGAGCCATGGGGTGTGCAGCATTTGAGTCAGTAGACTGAGTAAAGCATAGGCCCTCCTGCCCACACCACGCAATGTGGATGGGTCACATCCAATTTCTTGAGGGCCTGAACAGAACAAAAAGGCAGAGGAAGGGAGAGCTCACCGTCTGCCTGACTTCTTGAGCTGGGACATCTGTCTTCTGCCCTCGGGTTGGGACTTATTCCATCAGCTTTCCTGGGTCTCCAACTTGTGGACAACAGATCGTAGGCATCTCAGTTTTCATTATCGTGTGAGCCAATTCCGTAAATAAACAAATCTCTTCGTGTGTGTGTGTGTGTGTGTGTGTGCGCGCGCGCATGCGCGCGCACATCCATGCATCCTGTTGGTTCTGCGTCTCTGGAGAACCCTGACTAATCCACACTCCCCAACTTCCTGCCCTAACCGCCTGCCCCCAGGCAGCCTCCCTTTCATTTTCTTCGCCGACCTCAGAAACTGCTTTCTCATTTACTTATTGGATATTTACTTGCCAACTCTCTTTCCCCCACAACTAGAATTTAAACCACATGAGGGTAGGGGTTTCCTCCATCTTGGTGGCTGGATCCCCAATACTTGGAATGATGTTTGGTATACAGTAGGTGCTCAGTATATACTGACTGACTTGAATCATTGATTCCAGGATCTCTTTAGCCCTTTGGGGAAGCAGGGAAGGGGCCCAGAGGCCCAGAGGCCCATGTTGTGGTGAAAGAAACCCAACAGTCAGTTTTGCCCCAAATTTTAGCACCATTGCTGCAGACCCAGAACTCGACCCTGGGTCTCTGCCAGCAGTGAGCCTGGTTCCTTCCAGCTTTGGAGTAACCAGGACCCAAGGCTCAGAAGCAAGGAAAGGGAGGGCCTTTCACTTGCTGCCCTTTATGAATTGTCCTAATGCAGGATCTCCCCCCTCAGCATGGCTGATATTAGAGACAGGTCACTCTCTGCAGGGGGCTGTCCCAGGCACTGTGGGATTTTGAGCAGCATCCCTGGCCAGATGAGGGGAGGAGCTCCCCCCGGGGGACAGACTCATGCCTGGTTGAGACCTACTGCCCTGCAGAGCTAGCTCCTTGCCCACCTCCCTGCTTCCCACACTAAGCAGGTACCCGCAGTGCTCACGGGTGAGCTGGGAAGACCCTTCGAGCTCACACACTCCAGGCTGGGCCCTGCCCAGCCCACCCAGCACAGCCAGACCCAGAGAAATTGGATTAACTCGGAGAAGCCTGCCAAGATGATCCGTCATGCCATCTGAAGGACAGCGTATTGATCTCCACGTTGCAAAAAAAATTAAATGATATCCCTTTTTGTTATTTAAAACGCCGCTTAAGCAATTCTGTAATGGAACAGCCCAGCCTGGGCCCAGGCACTCCCTGGGCGGCAGCAGCCTCTGCAGAACGGGTGCAGGGCGAGAGACTGTGGGCGCAGCCCTGTCTCCCTGGGGAATTGACGGCTCCGGAGAACAGCGCCGCTTTGCCGGCAACGTGCACAGCTTTGATTTATTAAAGACATAATAATTATGAAAATAGCTGATTTATAATGAACTTTTCCAGGCCTAATTGATTTCTGGGGTGAAATTTAGAAGGGGAGGTACTGACACCTTGAGGACAGGGTTGTCGGCCTTGGGGTGGGCTGTGATGGGGTGGCTAGCGGGGCTGGTGTGCGTGCGGGACAAAGGGATGGGAGGACAGCGGCCTCAGTCTGGCTGTGTTCTTTGTCCCCTCGTGAGGCACTGGGCTTCGGGCCACCTTTAACCTGGAGGCTCCAGCCTCAGTGGTGGCTGCCATTTCCAAATGCAGGAGACGGGCCCTGGTTGCAGCGGAGAGACACGTGTCCCAGGACCCACAGGTCCCTCAGCGTGCTCCCTCCGCTGTCGTGTCCAGAACAGCCATGAGAACCTGGCATCGTGTGCGTAAAGGAGTCTGCCCACGGTGCCCAGAGCCTTCCATTCCTCCAGAGAGATTCCCAAGCGAGGGTTGCCAAGTTTGGTCAATAAAAGTCCAGGAGGCCCAGTTAAGTCTGAGTTTCAGACGTGCAACAAATGAAATTTTAGTATAAGTACAGCCCACACAATAGTTGGGATACACTTATACTAAAAAATTATGGCCGGTTAATGTGAAATTCTAACTTAACCGGGCATTTTGTATTTTACCTGACAATCCCACTGGGCCATTCAGGACCCCAGCTCCTAACAGCCCCATGAAGTCTCAGTGTCCTGATGAGGAGACTGAGGCAGAAGCTACTCAATGTCTGCCCAAGGTCGCAGGGTGGCTGACTTCAGATTCAGACCCAACCCTGAGGCCTGAGGCTTCCAAGCCCTTCAGGGTCCCAGGCTGCTTTCAGAAGGAAAGGACAACAGCTTTCTTTTTCCTCAGGGACAGTTTAGACTGGTTTAGAGTACCAGGTCTGTTGAGCTGTGGTTTCCAACTGCCCCAGTTCGGCCTTGTTATTATTGCTGTGTGACCTTGACAAAAGCTTTGCCTCTCTGGGCCTCCACCTCCAGCACTGTAAAAGAGGCAGCTCCATCACAGGATGCTGGAGAGGAGAAACTGATGAGTGGGTGCCCCGCCGGGTGAGCGCTCAAGAGGTCACTCGGGGTTCCCAGAGTACTAACCAAGGCAGAGGGAAAAGGAGACAGAGGCCGAGACAGAAAGACAGAGAGTCAACGCGGAGAGACAAAGAGAGAGCACAGAGAAAGACGGACACGTCCCCTTTGAAAATGGGGTGGCCGCAGAGGGTGGAAATCAAATTTGCAAATCAGAGGGTTTTGGTAGTGTCTGTAAGGCAGGGAGAGAGCAAACAAGAAGCAAGGGTTTGGAGTGCAGGGCCCAGCGACGGCCGGTGCCCAGTCCCCGTGACGGCCCTGCTGAGCGCTTTTAAGTTATCGTTAAAGATAAAATAATTTTTCCCCCTCTGAGCCGTGTGATTGATGCAGTAATGGGCCCCACCGACAGAGAGAAGGTCAGGCTGGAATGTAATCAGTTTTTTCCAGAGCGATGCATAAACAGGACGGCATGGTGGCTGGGAAAGGGAGAGGGACCGGCAACTGTCCCCAAACCCTCTGAGCTCTCAGCAAAAGGGCATGGTGAGATGGTGAAAACAATGGGGGCCAGGGGGGCTTTCTGGAGGAGGTGTGACTCCAGCTAGGGTTGGAAAGACAAGGTATCACAGGCAGGGGGGACTGCAGAAGCAAGATGTGGAGGTGGGATGTCGCTTTACACCCTGGCCCCATCTAATTCCCACCCCACCTGAGGGTTCTCCTCCGGACTCTCCCTCCAATTAGCTGTGTTATCTTAGGTGTGTCACTTCCCCACCCAGCCTCAGTCTTCTCATCTGTAGAACGGGATGATCCTTACTTCTGCACCCATGGACACGGTGAGAGTTTAAGGAAAGGAACAGCAGTATCAGTGTTTTTGGCTGCAAGCAGCAGGAAAACCCAAGTTAACTTGCTTCAACATTAAGAAACATTTTTCAACTTATACAACAAATCATTAAGACCTTTACTCAAAAGTACATCTTCCAAGAGCCTTCGCAGATCAGTCCGTCTACTCCCTATTTTTTACTCCCCTTCATCCCTCCCCAGCAGTCATCACCTCCTGACACTATATATTTGTTCATGACCTGCTCTTTCCTCCTCCAAATGTCAGCTCCCTGAGGGCAGGAATTTCTATCTGTTCCGTTAGCGTGTTCCCAGTGCCATGCAGAAGGTTTTCATTAAATGCTTGTTAAATGAACGGATGACTTGTTCAACCAGGACTGATTGATTTAGCTATTCAAGAACATAGTCCTGCCTCTTCCTCAATATGTCTACCATGTTGCTCGGCAAGGTTCAAAATGATTGCCAAAGCTCCAACCATCACATTCTTGTTCTAGCAGCAGGAAGGAAGAAGGGTGGAAGGACAGAGCAGGCTTTCTCCAGTGGACTATCTTCTTTATGCAGTCTTCCCAGAAGCCCACCACAAAATCTCATTGGCCAGTACTCAGTCATGTGGTCACTCCTAGTTAGCTAGCTGCAAGGGAGTCTGAGAAATGTAGTCTTTAACAGAGTGCCGTCCAGCAGATGTTCTGCGGGTGAGGAACACTAGGAGGATGGACGATAGGAGGCAGGGAATAGTGGACATACAACTGACTCCCACATCTGCCAGTGCCAGTTACCACCTGAATTAGTTTCCTGTGGCTGCCATAACAAATTCCCACCAAGTCAGTGAAACACTCAGTAAAACAATATATATTGATATCTGACAGTCTGAAGTCCAACAAGGGTTTCATTAGACCAAAGTCAAGCTGTGGGCAGGGCTGGTCCCCTCTAGAAGCTCCAGGGGAGAATCCGTTTCCTGCCTTCTCCATCTTCTACAGGTGCCTGCATCCTTGGCTCATGGCCCCTTCCTCCAGCTTCACAGCCAGCAATAGCTGGTCAGGTCCTTCTGAGGCTGCCGTCTCTCTGCTCCTCCCTGCACGTTCTCCCCCTTCCACCTTCAGAGCCCTTGGGGTCACACGGGGACCGCCGGGACTCTCCACCGTCATCTCTTAAAGTCAGCTGACTAGAAACTTTCGTTCCATCTGCCCCCCACCCCCATTCCCCTTTGCCGTGTAACCTAACACCTTCATCATGAGTTCTGGGAGTTCTGACCTTCACCCTCATTGGCCTCCCCGACTCCTCCTCACAACCTCCGTGAAGAGGAAACTACTACTGGACTCACTGCCCAGATAAGAACTGGAGGCCCCCAGAAATGGAATAACTTGTCCAGTGTCCCCCTCGTCTCGTAAATTCCAAAAGCTGGAATTCGAACCCGTGTGTGTGTGAATGCAAAGCCCATGTCCCCTGTAGCCACTGGGCCGTGTGTGCCCTTACTGTTGTTGTGGCTACTTCTCAGCCCGTGCCCACTCTGTCCACACCACCTCCACCACTCAAGCTCAAGCCGACTCTCTAGAGAAGGGTGTTACTAAGGAGAGCACAGGGGAATGGGAGCTTGAAGGGCATTCCAAGGTCACCCCGTGGGTGGCAGAGCCAGAGCTTGAAACCAAGTCTGCCAGGCTACAGACCACTGACTGCTCTTCCTGTCTCTGGGGAGAAAACTGACTTGGCCGGGTGGGGGCGGGGTCACCGAGGACCCTGCTTGGGTTATTTGGCAGTTGTAGGGGCTCACCAGGCCCTTTTTCTTTCTGACAGAGACTGGAGCACGGCAGTCAGTCTAGGGGAAGCAGGCCAAGTGCTGAGTCTGCAACGTGACGTTTCTCCACAAAAGCCACCAGCCACTTGGCCGCAGAGGTCCAGGACTCCGCGAATGATCAATCTTTCCCCATCTCCCTCACTGGTGCCCTCAGTCCCTCCCTCTCCCAGTCTGTGCCCAGCTTCCTGGTACAAAGAGGGGCCTGAGAGACACATCCAGGAGGAGACAGCAGGCCCCGCTCCCCCAGGCACAGAAGGCCAGCCTGTATATCACGGAAGCACTCAGAAGCAGAATCCACCAGCCAGAGAGAGAGCAGAGGGTAGGGGCACAACCCGTGGGGTTCTGGGGGCCATGTTCCCGTCTCAGCCGCTCCCCTAACGCTGGGCCAGCTAATCTGGCTGTGGGTCTGAGAAAAGACTGCACCGCGGGGCTGATGTGAGGGTCGTGGGGACTACGACCAGCACCTCAGACACTGACCATAGGCAAACTCTGTGTGAATTCATAGGAGATTTCAAGGTCGTCTAGTGAGGCCTCCTTGAAGAAGCCACATTTGATCTGAGCCTGAAAATATGGGGAGAATTTGGAGGGACTGACAGAGGGGAGGCTGGGCAGTGACTCAGCTCAGGTGGGGGAAGAAGATAAGCCTGTGCGTGCTTAGAAGAAAAAGCTGAGGCACAGGGAGGTTCGCTGACTTACCCAGGGCCGCAGGACAGGCGAGTTCCAGGGCTGGGATTTGAACCCAGCCAGTCTGGCATGAGGGCTCCCATCTTTAGCTCTGCAGGAGGGGCTTCTACCTGTAGCACCAAGCTCCAGTCCTACAGCTGCTCATTCAGCTCCTCTCACCCCTGACACCTCCCAGGTCTCCCCCAGCAGCCAGGGCCAACCAAGACAGGTCTGCAGTTAGAGAAGTTCTGCTGGTCACACGTGCACACATACCTCCCTGGCTCGGTGCCTGTTATGAGCTGAATTGTGTTTCCCCTGCTCCCCCCACCAAATCCATAGGTTGAAATCCAAACCCCCAGGACCTCTGAATGTGACTGGATTTGGAGATGGGGCCTTTAAAGAGGAAATTGAGTTAAAGTAAAGTCATATAGGTGGACTCTAATCTAATATGACCTTAGAATAAGAGGAAATT
Organism: Macrotus californicus; assembly: GCA_007922815.1. Taxonomy (NCBI): domain Eukaryota; kingdom Metazoa; phylum Chordata; class Mammalia; order Chiroptera; family Phyllostomidae; genus Macrotus; species Macrotus californicus. Next base: position 58,340 of record VMDR010001446.1, on the reverse strand, counting down.
AAGATATAGATATGCGCAGAGCTGACCACGTGAGGACACAGGGAGAAGACAACCATTTACAAGTGAAGGAGAGAGGCCTCAGAGGGAACCAGTCCTGCTGACGCCTTGTCTCAGACTTGTCTCCAGACTCCAGAGTTGTGAGCAAATACACTTCTGTTGTTCAAGCCACCAAGTCTGTGGCCCTTTGTTACGGCCCCAAGCACACTCAGAGAGTGTCATGACACCAGCTTCATCAAATCCAGATCTTCTAGAGCTAGGACTCCGGTCTGCAGGTGACAAAACAGCAGCAGCAGCAGCAACAGTAACAAGAACAACACCTGATTCAGATCAGCTTAAGCAAGAAGGGAGCTATTGTAACAAAATACACAGCTGCAGGCGCAGTTCCATCCAGGTGCCTCACGATCATGTGCTTTCCTCTCGATTAGCTCTTTTCATGGAAAGATGCTTCCTACATGGTGATCACATAGCTGGTAGGAAGACCGGGTTTCCATTAGCTCAGTAACCCCTGAGGAGGAGTGTCATCTCCTCCACAGCAGAATTTCCCACATAAATCCAGCACTTGTTCAGGACTTCACTCTGACTGAGCCACCTTGGGTCATGGTGGGTGGCCCTGAGCCAGTTGCTGAAGCCAGAGGTTCAGCATCCTGTGACTGCCCCGCCCTGGGTATCTTTGGTTTGGCTTCTACTAAGTGCCTAGTGGGAATCCACTGAGTGTCTTTTTCTGCCTTTAAATCTCCCTCGGGACCACCTCAACTTGTCAGAAAGAATTTCAGGAGGAAAGGAAACAAAATCTCCATCCCTTTGCTTGGAGAGTTCCAGCTCATCCCCATTGACCCACTCTGCACATCAAGGAGTATGGGGAGAGGTGTATCAGCCAGCAATTGCTGTGTAACAAATCGCCACAATTGTAACCACTTAAAACAACACCTGATTATTATCTCACCATTTCTGTGGGCCAGAGTCCAGATGTGATTTAGCTGGTCCTTCACTCTAGGATTTCTCTCGCAAGGCTGCCATCAAGGTGTCAGCTGGGGCTACCGTCATCTCCAGGTTCTGCATCCCACTGTTCATGGAAGGTGACCATGAAAGAAAGCCCAGCTGTCCCAGCCAACAGCCAACTGACCCCCAAACAAGAGAGCCCAGCCGAAATTCTCAGAGTGGCCTCACCAACCCCAAGTGGAGTACAAAGGCAGGAAGGAATAAGCCTGCTCAAGCCTAGAAGGATCCCCAGCAAAAATAAGTGCACAGTGCTTTCGGCGGTAGGATTTGGGGCTGGTTTCACAGATCCGATCTGCTACAGCAACGTCATCACTGTTCGCCATGACGATGGGCACCCTGAATACGAGTGAAACCAGGAGGGACTATTCACTGGAGTCTCCCTGAGTAAAGAAGTTCTGCTTCACAGGGTTTAGCTGCCCCCACTCTGCAAAGGAAAGGTGGCTGGCAGCTCCTCCTGATTAAAAAATGTTGAGTCCCACTTCGCCAGGCATCCCAGCACCCTCCCTTTCTGTCCATCTTCTCGGGGGAATCAGGGGCAAGGGGATGCTCTTCCAGGCTTTCAGGCTGGACTAGGGACCAGCCAGGAGCTCTTAAGTCCCTTTTGCTGCCACAAACAGGACCACTGTGTCATCCTAGCCCCAGCTGCTTTCTGTGAGTTTCTCTCAGGACTTGCTGGCCTTTTCTCTCCAACAACCAAGACAAGCTCAAGAAGAAGGAATGATACACGCTGGGTAGAGGACAGCAGGTCTGGCCTCAGGAAGCCTCAGAGCAAAGCACTGGCAGATAGGGAACAAGACAACTTGTGCTCTGGACTTGGCCATAACCTTGGGCTTATCACTGTCCAGGAATGTCCTGCCCCGGTGTATCCATTCTCATCGGTCAGTGACACGGCTCTGCCTGTAACGAGATATGTTTAATATCACCCCAGAAGGCAAGGGTTCTTTTCTTTAAAATCCTCACCTGAGGATGTTTTTATTGATTTTTGACAAAGGAAGGGGGAGAGAGAGAGAAAAAGTGAAACATCAATTGGTTGCTTCTCGTACACACCCCGACGGGGCATCGAACCCAATACCTAGGTATGTGCCCTGACCAGGAATCAAACCTGCAGCCTTTTGGTATGCGGGGCGATGCTCCAAGCAACTTAGCCACCTGGCCAGGGCAAAAAGCAAGGGTTCTCAGCCGAATAGTTCAGTGGTTACTAGCATAAACACAAGAGTTAGACCTGTGTAGAAAGCTTAGAAAAAGGGGAGGGGTAAATAAATGATGGAATGATGGTCCAGCCACCAGGAGTCCCTTGCAAGTGCATAAAAGAAAAAGGAACGTTGCGGAGGAATCACTAAGGCACTGTGTTAAGATGAAGAAGCGAGAGTAATGGATAGAGTGTCTGCTTGGGATGATGAAAAGCAGTTCCGAGGACGGGTGGTGGGGATGGCTGCGCCAGCCGCAGTGGACTGAATGCCACTGAGCCGTGCTCTTTAGCGATGACTCAGATAGTAAATTCCATGTATTTGACCACAGTTTAAAAGTGGGGCGAGGGGGCGGGCGGCGAGCAGAAGGAAAGGTTTTGCCTCTCACAGGGCGACCCCACCTGGCACTTCCCACAACGCAGCCCCTCACAGGAGGCTTAGAAGCAGCGTCAGGAGCCAGTTTAGAGAAACTGAGATTCCCGAGAGGGTGAAGAGTTACCCGGAACCACGCAGCAAGGAGGGTGCGCAGCCAGAACTGGAGAGACTCCAAAGGGGCTTGAATGAAGAAGATGGTCCCATCCGATTCCTCTCCAGGGAGCGGCTAATTTTGCTTAAGCTCCTGGCAGGGGAGGCAGAATGAGAAGGAAGCATCCTCTCTTCTTGCCCGAGCCCGGGGGATTCCTCCTGGGAGAGAGGCACCAGCTGGTGAGGATGTCCCTGTTAAGTCTCTGATCACGAGATTAGGTGATTTCATTATTGTCTGCAAAGCTCTTGGGAGGGTTCCTGCTTGTAGATAATCACCCATGATACAGGGCAAGGGCGTCATCGAGGATCCCTGAAGGGGCTCAGAGGGTGGGGCCGAGGAGTCAGGGCCAGGAGGGTGCTGGGAAATGACTGTCCATCACCCCCTGTGTGCGGAGAGGGCCTCAAGAGCCAGAGAAAGGGGGAACCTACCCATGGGCACACAGCCAAAGAGGCACAAGATACTCGCAGCCATCCATGGTAAACCTGAGTCAGTGCCATCCCCCTTCTGCCCACTGCCCTCCAGGGCTCCAACCTCCCTCAGGGTAAACGCCCAAGTCCTCTAGCCCCCATGTCCCTGCACTGCCTGCCTGTGTCCCCTTCCTGCCCTCACCTCCTTGCTCTGTCCCCCTCACTCCCTCCATCCCAGACCCCAGCACTTAGCAAGTGCTCAGAAAAAAAATAAAGGATCCAATGCAGAAAAAATGGGCTCCTTGAACATCTACCGCCTCTGCTTGGACTCCTCTCTGGATGAGGAGCTCACTACCTACCAACCTCTTCCATTTAACCTGAGCGGTTCTGGTCATTAGCAAGGTCCTCAGCAAACTCTGGGCTGAGTTTTGGGCCCTGAAGTGAGTGAGTGTGTGTGTGTGTGTGTGTGTGTGTGTGTGTGTGTGTGTGTGTGTGTGTGTGTGTTGAAAGATGGAAGAGTGAAATGAGGTCATGGGGAAATTTCTGGAATCTTTGCAGGGTGGTCACTGTTTAGAACACTTTAACACCCGGGGGGGAGGGGAGCGGTGAGACTGTCCCCTCAATTCGTCTCTATTTCTTTCCTCTTCTCTTCTTGTCTCTGTTTCTGTCTGTGGGTCTCCATGCTGTTCAAAGTCACACGGACACAGACAGCTTCTCAGCCCTGAAAGAAAATTGCCAGCTACCCCAGCAGCAGAATAATTGAATCGGCAGGTGGCCAGGATTGAATCAAGTGAAGGGGTAAAGAGGGGAGGGGGGGCCGCATTCCTGGCCAACCGAGGGGCCCTTATCGGGGAGACGTGCTGAACCGTGGGCAGCAGGAGCTCAGGTGTGAGGGGAGAGGGGCTCTGAAACTGCACAGGCAGGTCTGGCTGCCCCCGCAAACAATCTGAGCCCTGCAGAAAGAGCTAAGGGTCTGCGGCTATGCCCACCCCCCAACACAAGTCCTCAGAGCCACTAGCAGGGCAGGGAATGGGAGCTTCACCAAGGTCCACTGCCAGGGGCAGCCCACCTCATCGAGGCGAAGCTCCATTACCCATTACCCAATCATCCACACATTCCCTCATCCCCCACCCGCCCTCTTATAGCCCCCATCCATCCTTCCACCCACCCACCCAGCCACTCATCCCCCTATCCTTTCATCCCTCTCTTACCCACCCATCCATTCACCCATCCTCGCACCTGTGCACCCACTGGTCAATCACTCAGCCATCACTTTTAAGCTTCCACTGAGCACCCCTCTCTGTGCTGGATGCGGTAGACATCAGGATAAAAATGACAGCCAAGGCCCCTGTTCAACCGGAGCTTAGTGTCCAGTTGGGAAGATAGGTGTTGAACAGTCGAACAAACAGCTCCATCACCAGCTTTGTGCCTTTTCCTTAAGACACGTTCAGGCTGCTCTGGGATGTAAGTTGAGGAGAGGGGCAATTAGGTTGGGAGGCCGTGGAAGGGCTTCAAGGGGGAACAGTGTGACAGGCAGAAGGAACAGCATATGCAAAGGAGAGGTAGATGTCTGGTGTCTAACTTGAAGGCAGGTGTCTACAGGAGGTGCAGGAATCAGCCACAGGAAGTGACCAAAAGGCAATGGGGACAGAAGGTACAGCTGGAGAGGGGAGAAGGAAACTGGGGTGGGGAGTCTTGAAGGCCTTTGCCCAGATGAAGAGCTTGAAGTCTGAGGGTTGTCCCGTCTCCCAGGCCAGCCTCCCACAAGTGACCTCCCTGTCCCTTCATCATGTGGAACAGCTGCCAGGGCCCCGAATACCTTGAGGGCAACCCTTTCAGCCCCTGGTTTCTGATCCCAGCCCTGTCAGCTCTTGCTGGCCAAGCCACACACCTCATCTAGCAGCCTCCATGTTCTCAGCGGTGAAATGGGAACATTTCAGCCCTTCCAGGAGGCGGTGGGGAAGTGCTGAGGCTAAGATGACAAGAAGTTATTATGTCCTCTATACCATGGCTAGCATGGCCTTCGGGTCCCTGAATAAATCATTCATTCATTCATTCATTCATTCACTCACTCATTCATTTAACAAATATTTATTGAGGGCCCAGATAACTGTTCTAGATACTGATGATACAGCCGTGAGCAAAATAGACACAGTTCCTCTGTCCTCAAGGTGCTGACATTAAAATAGAGCGATGCAGAGAATAAGAGCACACAGATGTCTAATCTAACCTCAGGAAGCAGTCAGAATTCTGAAGCAAAGAAAGGAGACAGAAATATTCTGGGGAACATGCCTCTTAGCTGGGGCAGTCAGGAAAGGCTTCCTGAAGGTGGTGACATGTGAGCTGAGACTGCAGGATGAAGAGGGAGTCTGGCCAACAGGTTTGGGAGAAGCATTCCAGGCAGTGGCAACAGCAAGTGCAAAGGCCCAAAGGCAGGACCAGTTTTGGCATTGAAAGCATCAGCTCCTTTTTGTGGCTGGAGCAGTGAAGGAGAGGGTAGACGGTCCATGCTCCCTGACTATCCATCCCTGGCAGTCCCTGTCCCCTTGTCCTGCTTGCTTGTCTTCCACTGAACTTTATACCGTGGGCCACGCTGTATATTTTCCTTATTTATCATGCCTGTTTCCTCTCTCTGTCAGCTTCATGAAGAGGGGACTCCTTTCCTTCTGGCCTGCCTGTTCCCTGCCCTGTTTCCAAAGCCTAGGACAGTGCCTGGCTCACAGTAGACACGCTGTGTGTGAGTTTGAGTGAACAAATAAATGAATAAATGAATGAACACTTGAACAGCCATCATTCCCAACAGAAAGGCCAGGTGGGGAGGCAATCAGAGCCTCTGGTCACTTCAAGAGTTCCCTTTAGGAGGTCAGAGCTGAGAGATGTGGGGTCAGGGCCTCCCTTGATTACTGAGATTCTGATTAACTCTGGGGCCAAGAGGGCCACCCGCTTGGAGGAATTATAGATCAGTCTGCATCCGCGAGTTCGAGCAGCAGCTCTAACGGGGCAGACTGCGGCTCCCCCTCTCCCCTCAGCAGCCAGCTGGCCAGGGAGGCGGGAGCAGAAAGAGGTCATTTGCATAGGCAGGTAATTGGTTTTGCAAATAAATCTGGTTCTTGAAATTTGTAGATTAGCAATAATACGTCTCCAGATGAGAGAGAAAGGTCACGGATGAATAAAACAACAATTAAACTTTCGGGAGATTATTAAACTAAACAGAAGCCTGGCACAGGGCGGCCGAGGGAGTATGGAGTGAGGTGGGGGTATGGGAGGCGGCCTAGGCTGGGAGCAACTGCAGCCCCAGGGTGCTGGCTGATGTCCTTACCGTCCTGCCTCCTGGGAGCACCTTCTGTGTGCCAGGCTCTGGGAACAATGGGACATTCGGTGTAATACACCTAGGGCGGCTTTTAGGATCCTATTTCTAAGAAGAGAAAACTAAGGTCTGGTGAGGGAGAGGAATGTGTCCAAGGCCTCACAAGGCAGGATCTGAACCCCAGCCTGCTAGCCTTGCCCTGTCCTGGGTGGCATGAGCCTTGTCTAATGGTGGCCAGGGCGTCAGAAGGGTGGACTCCATTCCTTGCCAGCTCTTTGCTGCCTGAGCAGGACCATCCCTGCCCCCACTGTGCCTCGGTCTCTCCACGCCTCTAGAATTGAGGCTGAGAGCACTTTGAGTGTGCTCCGAAATCTGCAAATGTCTCCGTATTTGTGTGGCGGTCAAATGTGACACAGCAGCTAATGCACCAAGCGCTGCGGCTGGCGTGAGTGAGGTGCTGCTTTGGTCATCCCAGGCTCTTGGCTGCAAGCAACAGAAATTCACTCCAGGAAACATGGGCAGAGTGAAAATTTATAGAAAAGTCTCCCGCAAAAGAGAGAAGAGGAGAAAGGAGGCCAGCGATGGAAAGGAAGGCAGGTAACACAGCCCTACTGTGCCACCCACCGGCATGTGACTTTGGGTGAATCACCTTCCACCTCAGGACCTCGGTTACCCGGGCTATAGGGTTCTAGAGAATGTTAAGTGCTAGGAAGAAAATTAGGCAGGAAAGGGCAAGAATTGGGGAGGGAGGCAGTTTGCAATTTTAAGCAAGACATTCAGGGAAGGCCTCACTGAGGAGATGACACATGAGCAGAGAGATCTGAAGGAGAGGGGAGAGGGAGCCATGGAGAGATCTGGGAAAACAGCATTCCAGGCAGAGGGAACAACCTGTGCAAAGGCCCTGGGGCAGGACTGTGCCTGTTGTGTTGAAAGAATAGTAAGGAGGCCCCTGTGACTGGAGCAGAGTGAGCAAGGGGGAGAGAGGGAGGAAGTGAGGGCAGGGAAGGGACTGGGGCAGGTCTCCAGAGGACAAGGAGAAGGGGAATTTCCTTCTGTAACCACCAAAATGGTGGCAAACATCCATTCCTCCTTCCCAACCCATTTGGTGGCAGAAGCTGTGGGCTGGCCCCCAATATTCATTCTCTACTTTTTCCTTTAAAAGTAGAATCTGCCCAACTAAAGACTGTATTTCCCACCCTGGCCGTGTAGCTCAATTGGCTGGAGCACCATCCCAACATGCCAGGATTTCAGGTTCGATCCCCGCTCTGGGCACATACAAAAGACAACCAAAGAGTGCATGAATAAGTGGAACAACAAAATCAATGTTGCTCTCTCTTTCCCTCTCTCTCAAAATAATCAATAAAAAACAGACTACATTTCCCAACCTCTCTTGCGACCCAGAGTCACTGTTGGACTATGTGGTGGGTGTGAGCATAAACGGTGAGTGTAACTTCCAGGCTGTAGCCTCAGAAGATGAGAATAGGCTTTCCCCTACCCTTCCGCCTCTCCTCTCAGGTGGAAGGTGGAGCAACAAGGTAAAGGAAGTCTAGGTCCCTGGTGACTGTGAGCCTCCATCGCAGCCCCAGGCGATGCCCAGACCCTGAGGACGAAGGCAGCGAGCTCCTCCCTCACTGAAGCCCTGGTTCTGCGATGCTCGAGTGGTGGTTTCATGGCAACAAGGATCTCAGATAAGCAGGTTCCAGCACTGTCACCGCCCACACGGCAGACCCCAGACTTCCTCTTCCCTGCCAACACTGTCCTGCTGCAAACTGCCCATCAGCACCCATGCCCCTCCTGATTTCCCTCTGAATCTGCCCTGGGCCTCTCTCCTCTTGCTGCAACCATGCTGTACCACGCCAAAGTCTGAGACTTATGGCCAGCCTGGAAACGGTCCTCCTGGGCTCTCTCAGAAAACCCTGCCCATCTGAGGCTGCCCACTGGTTCTTCAACAGGCTTAACACATGTTCATGGATGTCCATCCTCTCCTACGTCCCCTCCTCCATCGTGTCTCCCTCTCCTTTCCAATTTTTGGCAGTTCCACTAGAACTAAGCTGGGTCCTTTCAACCTCCGAGTCCTATGTCTGTGGCGATTCTGTAAAGCAGAAAGGGGATCAGAGCAAGTGAGTGAGCTGGCTGGGTCACACAGCAGGCCCTCTCCATAGGAAGCCGAGGAATGAACCTGGAGGAGAGCGAGGATAGACCATTGACTTTCTGGTCTGGGGACAGAGGACAGTGGGAACCCTCAGTTAGTGTGCCCAGTATTATTCCCCCAAGAAATGCATCTACCAGAGTTGGGGAATCTCATGCCCTTACTCACGCCACAAACACTTATTGAGTGCCTGCTGTGTGACAATTCCTATTCCTAATGCTGGGCCCAAAATATATTTACCCTTTCCCCCTCGGAGCCCACAGGTTAGTGTCAGAGCCAGGAGGAGGGGACCCAAAAGAGGCTCCTGAGCTAAAATGGGGCCACAGGCTTCCCAGAGGAGGTGGTGTAAGCTGAGCATGTGAAAGATGAAAAGGAGAAGGCAGGGAGACCCACACGGAAGGGACAGCAGGATCAAAGGCTGGAGCGGGCAGTGGAATATGTGTGGGTTTCAGCTCCCGAAAGACATCCAGAGCAGGGGGAGGTGAAATCAGGGAGGTAATGGGGCGAAATGCAGGCTTGAGATCAAGGGCAACGAGGAGCTAAGGTAGGCTTTAGAGCATGGGAAGAGTGAGGAAGATCCAGACAGTAGGGCCAGGAAGGGCTAGGCCTGGAAGTAGGTCCAGGTGGGCGAGAGACCAGGACCCGGCTGTGCCTGCCCTGCTGCATCCTCCTGCAACCTCGCTGTTCCGGGCACGAGCTAGAAGGAGAGTCAGGAGGGGGTACCTGGCAGCCAAAAGCCCAGCAGCTAATGAGCCCCGCGTGGCGCAGGCTATTTTTAGCAGCCGTTCCTCTGGACCCTCAATCGCTGGGCGGGCTCCTGCCAGGCTGCCATGAAAATGCTCAACGCCACTGCGGGGAACTCGGCCCCTGGTCCCAGCCTGCGCTTCCTGCCCCCTAGCCCGGAGCCAGGATGCCAGAGATGCGCCCCTGACCGGGCGGGGCCCCTCTGCTCTCCCGAACTGTGCTGTGTCACCTCGGGGGGGGGGCACACTCTGCCTCTCTTTGGACCTTAGAGGGTGAGCAGGGTCAGTGAGACGCTGGAGGCTAAACCCCTGATTCGAATCCCCGCTGGGCTAGCTGGGAGGTCTAGTCCTCAGCCTTGTCCTGACCCTTTTTGGAGTGTCCGTTTCTCTCTTTAAGCGGCTCATACCTCATATGACCGCGTGCGCCAGGTTGCCTGGGGCTCAAAGCCAAGTGCCTGGCCCCAGTGATTTCAGCAACTCGTTGAGAACCTACTGTATGCTATGTATTGTTCTAAGTGTTCCATGCATTAATTTAATCCAGAGGCATTTTGCAGTTGGGGCCATTGCTATAGAGAGGTTTAGTGGTCTGCCTAAAATCACACAGCATGCAAATAGTAGAGTCAGGATTGGAACCCAGGTCAGCTGGCTCTGGAATCTGAACTCCAAACTGCACTTACATCTAAACTTGAATTTGAAGGAGGTCGCACTTACCCCCAGGGAAGGCCTCGTGAATGGCAGCCTCTCAAGTGTGTGTGTGGGGGGGACCTGATACTCTCCACCCCCCTTGCTGGACTGGAAGCCCCCTACAGTGACATTGAAGCATGGGTGGGGGTAGCAAGTCCCCAGTACTCCAGAGCCCTGGAGCCTCAGTCTCTGTCACCAACCAGGAGAGCTCTTACGGAGGGGCTGTAGGCACATGGCACAGGGCAGCCTGCCAAGGACTGATACCTACAGCTATTTCGAGCAGTGTCACTCAGGCAAGTTGACAGGGACAGCCTGGAGACGGGAAGAAGGGGTCCAAGCTGGGGAGGGAACAAAGCCCCAACCTGGGCCAGGACAGGGGTAGTGGAGCAGGGAAGAGGGCAGAAGGGACAAGAGCAAGCCACTTCGCTGCTCGGTGCCTCAGTTTCACCTGTGTTTATCATCACAATCCCCATCCCCTAGAGGCTGTTGAACGGATCAAAACGCTCATACAAGTTCTACTTGAACAGGCTCCTATCCTTCTGTAGTTAACATTTGGATATTTTGTTTCCCGGGGACTTTTTTTTGCATTGTTTTGCATTGATTCTTTAAAACATGGCTGAAAATGGGATTGTCTTGCTGGGTTCGCTGGCGCCTCCTTAAGCTTTGCAGCCCTGGCAAGTGCCGCACTCACCTCACCCAGAATCCCAGCCCAGCGATAACCACACCAATCGTTCAGGAAGGTGCCCGGCCTGGGGTAAGCACTCTGGGACGGTGGCGGTAAATGTGGCTCACGTTTCAGGAGGGCCAAAGCCACCAGCACCACCAAATGTCATGTCTAAAGGTTGGTTATTATTACTCACTGTCAGGGAGTCACCGTCTCTGCGGTGGCTTTGGTGGGCCCCCCGAAGACGGTGGGCGAACCCTCATTGTCCCCGGTTATAATTATCAACCTTGACTGGGGAGAAAGGTGGGAAGGAGGCGTCCTGATGGGGGCACACACGTGCCAGGAGCTGGAGTGCCCTCACCTCCTCCCCTCCTCCCTCCCTCCCCTCCCCACCCCTGCCAGCCCGGCCCTGTGTCTGCATTTCCACCACCAGCGCTGCCTTCGAGATTGCACCCGAGGAGGAGGTGCTGCCAGGCTGGCACTGCTGCCCTGAGCTGGGGACAGGGGGAGAGGGACACAAACCCCAGTCCCCACTCACCCTTCCCGGGCCATACCAGCGGCAGGAAGGGCTGGGGAGGGGAGGCCAAGTTTACTGTGCCCCTCCCCCATCTTGGCTATAATTAGCCCCGAGATGAATTAAACATGAGGCCAACCTGTCTGGGGCGACAGCAATGTCTCTGACACTATAATTGTTCCCAGGCTGGAGGCAGAGGGTGGGGCTGTTGTGTGAGATCGGGGGATGGGGGGAACGACCTGCCACCCACAGGCACGGCTGTGGGGACATGGACGTGCAGAGCAGGCCCCTGGGTGTGTTCAAAATATACGTGTCTGTGGCAGGTTCCCTGGGCGCACATGTGACCTCGTGTGAGGCCAGGGGAGACAGAACCAGAAGGAGGCTGGGCAGAAGAGCCTGGGGGTCCCTTGGTGGGAGCATTGTAAAGCCTCAATTTGGAGGTTCACAGAGAAAGCCTCCTGCAGACATGTGCCCTGAGGTTTGAAGATCCAGGACGATTCACACATGGAAAGAAAGGCATTCCTGACAGAGGGAACAGCCCAGATAAATGCTTAGAGGGCCAAGGAAAAAAAAATCATAAATGCAATCTCACCTGAAACGCAAAGTGGCTTTCCTGTATAGAATAGCCTTTCCTGGCTTTGCAAGCCAAGATCTCACGTTGGAACCCAGTCTGGTGTATACGCAGGGGGTCCAAGAGCACAGATCCTAGAGTCAGGCAAGCTCTTGGAAAATGAGGGTAACAATAGCTCGTCCCTCCCCAGAGCTATTGTGAGGAGGGAGATGAGCTGAGAAGGATGTGTAAACACTTAGCACATACTCAGTGCTCACAGAGCAGCTGCTGCTGCCACAGTTCCAAATAAGACCGTGTAGGTAATTTTCCAACAGTTACCTATTCAATATATACCCCCTCAAATTTAGACACACTGTGTATTCTACATATATATGGGTTTTCGTGGCAGGATATAAAAGTGCATTTTTAAAATAAATATTTTTGTTGGAAAAGAATGGGGTAGGTTTAGAGAAAAAGACTTCTTTGCCTGTTCCTGGGCCCAGTAATTAATCTTTAGGGGCTAATTAAGATTGGATTTCCACTCGGGCCACTCAGTGGCCTCCCTCCCGGCCTTTCCTTCTCCCCCAGGATGGCCCAGCCTGGTCCACCCCTGCCAGGGCCTCCCTCCTTCGAGCCCACTGGATCCCTGGGCTTAATCATCTGGAATTAAGGTCTAATCAGAGGTCTTGAGGGCTGGGAGGGGAGGCTGTGCTGCGGGAAGGGCCTCCCAGCCGCTGCAAGAGCCTGGAAGAGGGTGAGGGAAGGGAGGCCGGGTGGAGCCAGCTCAGGGTCAGGTCCTGCCAATATTTAACATTTTGACACTTTGTCCATTGTAGATGTTTTTGCATTCAGTGTTTTTTTTGGGATGTTGCACTAAAATAGTATTGATCCAGATGGCTGAATTTGGTGGGGCCTCCTAAGTGTTGTTCCAGGCTCACTGTTGCCCTTCCCACCTGATCCCAGTCCCGACTGCCCCCTGGAATCAGGAGCTTGAGCCTCGGTGATGGAAGCAATGTCCAAACCTGCAGAGGACTTTTATGAATTTATGCGAGCCATACTAATTACAATTGCCAGGAAGCAAAATCTCAAAGAACTGAGAAAATGCTCCAGTGAATGGCATTTTTGCAGCTTATTTTATACATTAGAATCAAAGGAGACATAAGGGGGGTTACATGAAATCCACTGGAGGTAGATTAGGGAGGCGGGAGGAAGCAAAGTGGAAAAACATCTGTGATTGGATAAAAAGTAAAACGCGGAGCCCTGACTGGTGTGGCTCAGTGGATTGAGCACCAGCCTGCAAACCTAAGGGTTACTGGTTCGATTCCCAGTCAGGGCACATGCCTGGGTCGCAGGCCGGGTCCCCAGAGGGGATGCATGAGAGGCAACCACACATTGATGTTTCTCTCCCTCCCTTTCTCCCACCCTTACCCTCTCTCTAAAAATAAATAAATAAAATCTTTAAAAAAAAAAGGAAAACGTTGAGACACATACGTCCTGTACTTTGGCGGGTCTGGGTGGTCACTGACTGACATTTGCGGCATGCAGAGATGGTATTCGGGGAAGAAGATAACAAAGGAGTGTTTGTCGGCTCATGTTCTGGGGTGGTGGTTGTGCCCGGAGGGGCCTGGAATAGGTTACTCTGACCTTCCAAAGGTATGTTTTCTTAGAAGCAAAAGGACAAGAGAAAGGCTCACTTAGGTAAAAGACTGACCTTTGTCAAGGAAGCTACAGGCCTAAGTCGTCACTACCGGCCATGACCCGCTTTTAGTTAGAAATGTTTGCTCAGACACTCCTCTGTGGTTACTTTCGGTCTCTGAGCTTGTAAGTCCTGCCACGGGGGCCTCCCCTGGGCTTGTCAGGGTTAGTATGTGGCCCCCTTTTCATCCACAGCCTCAACACTCTCTGAGGCTGGTCTATTATTGGACCTATTTGATGGATGGGAAACTGAGGCCCAGAAGGGCAAGTCACTGGCCTCAAGTCACTGGGCTAAGGGGAGGCAGAGGCAGGTTTAGAGCCATGGCCTGTCCTGAATTCAGAGACAATGCAATGTCTACAATCCAGCCTCCCCCACCCTTGGAACCTTTGTTCTCGCTAAACCCACCTCCTACCATCCACCTAGGAAGAAAAGCCCAAGTCCCCCTCCACACAGGCCTCCAGGACCCGCTGCCTGCCCCTCCCTACCCTCCCCACCTCCAGGCTCTCCCCCTTGCTCCGCCACATGAGGGGCCTCCTTGTCCTCTAACAGGCCAGGCACGGTCCTGTCTCAGGGCCTTTGCACTGGCTGTTCCTTCTACCTGGAATGCTCTTTCCCATCATCTCTCACCTGAGCTCCCACCTCACTTGGTAAAAGCCCTAGTCCTCTCTGCCCTCAAAGGCGATGAGATCCAGGGAGGGCTATGGACCGAAGAGGGGTGGGACGTGACTCGGGTGCTCATGGATGCCCTCTAGTGGCTTCTGCTGGGAGGACCGACTGTGAGGAACAAGGGTGGGAGCCAGGGCAGAGGAGACCGCTTTGGTGGAGGCAAGTGATAATCATACACCCTAATTCTGTACTGTCCAACGCGGGAGCCATTGGCATTTAAAGTGTTACTAAATTAAGGTCTTCTGTAAGTACAAAATACACAGCAGTTTCTGAAGACTTGGTATGAAAAAGAGAATGTAAAATAGCCCATTAAACAATTTGTACATTGACTGCATGTTAAACTATTTTGAATGTATCGAATCTAATAAAATACATTGTTAAAATTAATTTTACCTGCTTGCTCTTACTTTTTTTCTAGCGGTCAGCAGAAAGTTTTAAATGATGCATTTGGCTCTCGTGATCTTTCTGCTGGACAGTGCCAGGCTGACCGATGACGTCTGAGTTCTAAGATTCTGCCACCTTGGCACTGCCCACCAGGGGTCCCGTGCCCCTGCAGGGGGTCAGGCAATCTGAAATCTGGAGGAAAAGGAAGTCGTTCAGACCAAGTGCCAGTCCTTTGTGGTTGTTGTCTTAGATCAATTCTCGCAAACAGACCTGTTTGCCATGTGCCGTCTTGCCCCATCTAAGGGAGAGAGACCTACCCCCGGTTTGGGTTCTGCCCCGGCCCTGCCCTCACTGCATTCTGCTGGTGGCTGCAGGAGAGGAGGAATGAAGTCTCCAAAGTCACCTCACCATGTCTGCCACTCTCTATCTGCTTGAGGTGATTCCCCCAAGAAATGCATCCCAGCAGATGAGGATGTTCCCTGCTCCCGCTTTTCCAAAGGAGATAACTGAGGCTCAGACAGGGAAAGTGAGTTGCCCAAAGTGGCTCCACAGAGCTAGGCTTTGTACCCGCTGGCTCCATGTGGTGTCAGTGCCTTCTGGGACCTTCCCCGGAGCCAGCCACCTCCCGCCGTTAATTAACTCCTGAGAGTTGTTGGGTCCACACAGCAGCAAGGACACTATCTATCTGCCTGGACTAGGCCAGCGGAGCACTCAGTGAACAGTTCTGAGTTCTTCCCATTTATCACAGTGGCAGGAGCCAAAACGCCTGGAATCTCAACCCTGAGTCTCTGGGCCCCTCGGCCACCTGGAGCTGGGTACAATGTGACAGGAACTGGGGCAGGAGGCCCTCACTGAGTCTGAGGAGGGAGGGTGTTCCTGGAACCCCACTCCCCTGGGTTATTCAATGCTGTGTGATCCAGTGGTGACTGCATAAGACCCCTTCCCAGCCTTCACTGTGCCCACAGGCTAGTGGAGAAAAATATACATCGAGTGAGTGATCATCTGAAGGGAAAGAACAGGATGGCGAGAGAATGTAAAACTGAGGACTTGTTTAGGGCCTCCCCAAGGATGTGACTGTGAACCTGCACAGCAGAGAACGAGAGACAAGGGATGAGAAGAGGGCAGCCACACTTAGAAACAGCACATGCAGATCCCCTGTAGCTAGAAAGAGTTTGTCCCATGAGGTCAGTGCCAAGTCAGGAGCCCTCAGGGCTGGGCCTAGAGCCCTCACAGGCCGGGGGCGGCCTTCGGTGGCCTTCGGTGGCCAGGGGCCACAAGTAGAAGAGGCAGGCACAGTTTCCCAATGACCTAGGGGATGGCGGAGACACCGCTTCCTTCCCTGGTGAGTCAGAGGCCAGGCTGGGTGGTCAGCTCCGTGATTCTTTCGTTTTGTTTTTTCTTACAGCTATTTTCCCCTTGGAGGACTTTTTCAAACCCACTTGGGCATGGGGATGAGTCAGGATTTCTCTGCCAACAAACAGCCAAGCATGGCTGCTGGCCCAGCCACTCTGAACACCCCCTCCTCTGGCAGGTGGGAAAACTGAGGCCCAGAGGGACAAGGACCACCCATGGTCCTTCAGAGGGGACTGTGATCCTGGCCCAGAGAAGGGGTGTCTAGAACCCTCAAAGAGACAGAAGCCCTGCAGCGGCTGTCTCTTCTGCTGGACCTCAAGCCCCATGAGGGCCCACAGGTAGATGTCCTGGTCACCACTTTGTCCCCAAAGCCCTGTAAATTCGTGGTGCTTAGTCAATGACTTCAAAATGGACAGCCCCAGCAGCTTTTGCAAACTCCCAGAAGTCATGCTCAGGGCATTGGGAAAAAGGGGGGTCCTTTCTGATGGGGGATATGAGAGACAGGTACAGGGCTGTAGCGAGAAACAGAGAGACGGAGATAAATGGACAGAAACATGGGGAGAAACATAGACAGTGACGGAGACAGAGACTCAGGTACAGGGACTGGAGAGACAGAGAGTGATAAGCAGGGAGAAGATGGGGAAAAGAGACTGAGACACAGAGACAGGTGGAGAGAGAGAGAGAAAAAGGTGGCAGGGTCGGGGCCATCACTAACTGGCAGGGGAGCCTTTGTGTGAATTACAGAAAGGCTCCCCTTCCCAGGGCCCTCTTGCCGCCTCAGCTGGGTGCTTTGTATAGTGAACAACCTGACCCACTGTCTGAGGCAGCCAGAGCCAGCAAGGGCCAGGCCCACAGAAGGCTCTCCATAAATGCCCACTGAACAGACAGACAGAGAATGCCAGAGCCTGGCCTGGAGTCACAGGGAGCAAGGGAAGGTGGGAGGGAGGGAAGCGGAGAGGGAGAGGGAGAGGGAGAGGGAGGGGGAGGGGGAGAGGGAGAGAGAGGGGGAGAGGGAGAGAGCATGGAAGGAGGGAGGGAGGGACAGACAGAGAGACAGAGGGGGCTGCAGGGAGAAGAGGTCTGGGCTCCTGCAGCTTCTGGTGAAGTCAAAGGTTCCTCCTCTGGGAACTGCCTGGACTTACTTGCCACCCAGGAAAATTCTCCTTGATATTCTGGGTGCGTAAACCGAGTGGGCAGCCAAGGCAGGAGGTGGCTCCTCCCCGGGACGCCCTGGGCCCCGGTGAAAGACTTGGCTGCCAAGTCTCACCCGAAACTCCTCACAGCCCAGACTTGCTGCCGGGGTGGAGTCGGGAGCCTGAGAGGCCCTGGGGTGGGGGGCGGGATTCCCCCAGTTTCACAGCCCGGAGAGGGGAGGCAGCTGGCTTGAGGTCCCCCAGAAAAGGATTCAAGGGAAAAGGCATTCCTGGCAGAGAGAACAGCTTATGCAAAGCCCTGGAGGCAAGCAAGAGGCAAGGGTGAGGGGAAGGGCTTAGTTATGGAGTTCGAACTTCATTTTGTTTTCAAACACTTAATCTTTTATTCGATACACATTCAGAGACGGCTGCTCCGTACCTAGTCCCAACCCTCGTGAGCCCGGGGGTCCTAGAGGCAACTCCTCAGCCTGGGAGGACACACACACTTCTCAGTTCCAAGGGTCAGGGGTGGGCAAGAAGGAAGGATGGAGGCTATATAGGACCCGGATGCCGTCTGGGCAAGAGCGGCAGAGGCTGCAGGGAGGTGGGGCATTAGTGGTGGGCCTTGAAAATGTAGGGGTGTGACAGGTGACAAAGACCGAAAAGGGCATTCTATGTAGAGGATGTGCACATGCAGAGGTCTGGAAGTTTCTGAGAACCAGACAAGTGCTGGGAGGGAGCCAGGGGGTACAGTGACACTGCCGGCCCCGAGCGGGCATGGCCAGACCAGGAAGAGAGACGGGGGCCACAGAAGCCCAGAGGAAAACGGAGGCTCCCCTTAGAGGATCAGGTATGTCTTCATGAAGAGGATTTGGAGCTGGGGTTTTGAAGGATGAATAGAAGCTCACCAAACAGAGCTGGCAGGGCCTGCAAATGGAGCAGAAGGGCTGCGGCCAGAATTCAAGAAATATGCTGATGGAGTAGCAGGAGAAAGATGGGCCGGAGAAGTAGGACAAGTCAATGTGAAATTTCTCCAGATCCAAGCTCGGCAGCCTGCCATTCAAGGCCAAGAAACCCCAGAACTGCCCCCCTTGGTCCCACCAAGCCCCCTTAGGCCTGCTCCAGCTACTGTCATCTCTCCTTGGGTCCCGGGTACCATCCAGTTTGGCCCAGGACACTTTCTACAATGTGACTCAGGGACCTCAGGTCAGGCCTGTGACTCAGTCTTCCCATCAGAAAAATGATGCCGCCAAAAGCCACTTCGACTGTTTATGTTCATCTCAGGACCAGGAGGCCTTCAACAAATAATGTAAAGGAAGAGAACAGGAAAAAAGGAAGAAAGGGAGGGAAGGAAGGAAGGAGAGGGAGGGGAAGAAGGGAAGGAAGGAAGATAGAAGGGAAAGGCTTGGCATCCTGCTTCCAGGCCAATGCCAAGGGACAGGTCCAACATTATTATTTCAGAAGAAGCCAGAGCTGTCCAGGCTTAAGAAATGAGTGGCGATTTGCATGCAATTTGCATTAAATTTGCATAGTGTTTGTTAAATGTGGAAACCCTGAAAATGCTTTCCCCCACCCCCACCTCAATTAAGAAGCAGGACCCCCACATTCATCCTCCACCAGCGACCCCCCTGCTTGGGCTGGGGGCCTCTCAGTTCCAGGGCTGCCTGAGTAGCAGCCTGGAGGGAGGTGGCCGTGCACAATCCATCTGTAAAATGGGCCCTGATTAGGCCACCACTGCTGCTAGGTAGGTGGCTGTCGGCCCAGAGTAAACTGAGGCCCCACAAGAATGTGGCACAGGCCCTGGCAGGTAGTAGGGGCCGAGGAACCAACCTGAGGTGCTTATTAAGAGCCCCACTTTTCTGCTGGGCCCTGGAAGGGTGGGCCCCCAGGTGTACATGTGTGGGTGACCCAGTGACGGGAGCCCAAATCGAGGCTGCCTCCCTCATTGTGTGCTCCCAGGGTGTTTGGAAACCACCTCAGGCCTCAGTTTACACCCCCTCTCTCTGTCTCTTCTCCCCGCCCCCTCTTGGCTGTCTGAGCTCACTATCCCCACAGCCATGAATTTTTATCTACCTATCTCTTCTCTGGGCCTTGCAGCCAACAGAATTCTTAATTAAAACATCATTTCTTCCCTGGCTCCCGCGCCTCTTCCCTGCACCACACCAGCACCTGGAGAGTGAACACGTCCCTCCAGGCCTTGTGATGGGCGCTACATCCCCTGGGTCTGCGCAAAGGACCCAAGTCCACAAAGCCATGAGGCCACGTGACGGCAGGTGAGAGATCCAACAGAGGCTCGGCTTGGGAGAGGGGGAGTGTCTTGTTCCCGGAATTCCCACAACACACTGCCTGGCACACCCCCAAGATTACCGCCCATGACGCGGACTGACCCGAGCCGCCAACAGTATGGAGTCTGGGGCTGCAGGCTTGTCTGTGGCATTTGGGACCAGACAAAAATGTGCTTTATTGTCACAATAAAAACAAGAGTGGGCGGGAAAGGAAAAGTTAACACCCACGCCTCAGCACTCTGCCAGGCACAGGCGCTCCAGGTACCTGCCTACTGGGCCAGAGCACTTCAGACCCAACCGGGAGACCCTGTGCAGGGGACAGAGTGGCGAGGCATGACGCGGAGGCCACCTCCAAGGGTGTGGGCACAGACTGCAACATGGGGAGGTGTTTGAGGGTGAGGGTGGGACACAAGGCGACGCTGGAAGCTGGGGGTGGGCGGGGGTCCCCCAATCTCCACCTTTAGTCATTGAGATTTCCTGAGTGACTGGTTGTACCCCACAGTCAAGGCTGTTCACAGTAGAAGGGATTTGTGAGGCCCAAAAGAGGACGAGGTGCTCACTGGCTGGGCAGGAGGGCATCTGAGATTTCCTGGAGGAGGCTAGAATCCCAGGTGGGTTGGAGCCGCAGAGAGGAATGTGAAAGGTGCTTTAGGCAGGGGGCGCAGCATGGGTGAAGGTGTGGCCGAGAGAATGGGCGAGGCAGGAGAGGCGCTGCCCTGAGCTCCTCTCTTCTCTATGCTCCTCTTCGTAGGACATCCCTTGGCTGTGTGTGGGAGCCTCCCGAGGTGGCACAGTGGTTCCCATTGCAGACTGGGTACTCGAGATCCCCAGGGGAAGCCATAGCCTCAGGTCACACAGCACAGCCTGACTGGCTGGGGCGACAATGTCCTAGTTCAGTATCAGGGAGCGGGGCGCCGTCAGGAGTGTCCGAGGCAGTGGGCATCAGCTGGTCAGGCCAGTGTTTCACTGTCCACCCAGAATCTGGAACAGCAAGGAGGGGTAAGACTATCTCAATTCAGGCGTTTAGGAGGGTGAGACATCAGCTCTCTGGCTGAGTTTCCTTCTTCCCTTTTCCCTAATGTCCCCTCCCAACGTGGACAGCAAACCTGCAGTCACTTCCTCCTTCCTCATGGGCCTGGCGCCTGCCCGCAGAGATAAGGATGGCCCTTTAGCTACAGGTAGCCAGCCACTCTTAGAGGGAACTTGGCCATTTGAAGCCACCTGGTAGAAGTCACAGGATTTCAGGCAAAAAGTACAATGGTAAGGAGGGGGTAACAGAGCCCAGAGGGGCAGAGTGATCTACCTAAGGTCACACAGCAAGTCAGGGCAACATCATTCATGTTACTTAGGAAAAACACACGTTAGTCTAAAGATAAGTGAGAAGGCAAGGGTAGTGTCTGTGCTCAAGGGGTGAAAAGCACGGGGGATTGGAGTGTGGGGGGTGGCACTCAACAGACATGAGTCCCTTCTCCTCTCTGGGCCTCATTTTCCCCCATCTGTGGTGCCCACAATCTGAAAGGTCCCTGGAAAGACTTACCTCCCAAAGGTTCCCCCACCCCAGCCTGTTCCTTTAGCCAGCGTCTTCGGTCCCCTCAGTCATGGCTCCACCTCCTCCAACCCAGACTACCTGAAGGAGGGGGACAGAATGACACAAACTGCAGGCCAAACACAGCCTTCGCCTCAGCACTCAAAGCCTCTCCTATCTGCTCAGTGTCCAGCTGACGCATCTTCTCACATCTGCCAGGTCTTACCTCCGGGTTCGAGGTCTTTCCCTGCACTCCCAGGCACCGCCTAGAGCTCCAGGAAAATGTGCTGGGCAGCCCTTTGCAGTGACGCCACACAGCACATTCCATAAACATTTATTGAGCACCCACTACGTTCTGGGCACTGAACTGGACACACAGCAATGTAGAGAACGGGCAACAATGCCCTCATAAAGTCTGCAGTCCGGTGGGGAAGACGGGGTGGAAAGTTAGAAAGATACAGAGAAGTCAGGGGCTGCTGAGCGTCGGGCAGAAAGACAGAAAGAGGGGTAAGGTGGGACGCGATTATTTCCGGACAGTCAGGGAAGATCGCACTGAGGCGGCATCTGAACAAAGGCCTGAAGGAGCTGAGGGAGAGAGGGAGGAATGTGGGAAACATTCCAACCTGACATTAATCACGTGTTCGGTTTCATGTCTCTCTCCCCCACTGAACTGGCTGAGGGCTCCATGAGGTGAGGCCTGGTCTGAGTCTCCACTGGGTCCCACTACCCAGCACATGCCCTGGCACACAGTAGGCATGTGATAAATACTTATTGCATATTGAACGATAATTATGGTATGTGGCCCTGGCTGGTGTAGCTCAGTGGATGGAGTGTGGGCTGTGAACCAAGGGGTTGCCAGTTCTATTCCCAGTCCTGGCACATGCCCGGGTTGTGGGCCAGGTCCCCGGTTCGGGGCACACGAGAGGCAACCACACATTGATAATCCTCTCCCTCTCATTCTCCTTCTCTTCCCCTCTCTAAAAATGAATAAATAAAATCTTAAAAAAAAAAAAAGAAAATGATGGTGTGTGGACATCTGTGGGTTGTCCAGCTGCCAGATGTTGTAGAAGAGGCACTGCCAAGAGTGCCCTCTCCCAGCCCCAAGCCGCAAGCCCCTATGGGTCAACCCCCCCCGCCCCCCACCGTCTCCCCTGCCCCTGAGATCTTCCCTCTGAGAGCCTGGGGAGGCAGGCTCTCCCATCCAACCCGCCTTGCCTCTTCAGGAACAGCATCTGAGGCTCCTACTCTCAAAACATCACTGCAGGCGTGGCAGACCAAGCCTCTGTGGCCCGGTAAGCATGACCCCTCATAAACGCCAGGGCTACACATGTGGTTCTGGTGTGTCTCTGCCCAGTACATCCAAGGTAGCAGCGGGAGCTCTGGGGTCAGCTCCGGCCCAGCTCCCCTACCTCATGGCCCAAGACACCAAGCACCAGCCTCCACCGTCTCCCAGCGCTGCCCCAGGCCTTGGTGTGTGCTCTTCCCACAGCCCCTCATGGGTCACCTTGGCCAGGACTCCAGATGGCCAGGTCAGAGTGTAGGCAGCAAGTGTGAGGATGGGACTGTGGAGTGGGCAGATGTGCTGGGAGAGATGGATGAAGAGAGAAGGACCAGAGACTCAGAAAGACAGAGACACAGAGCAAAATAGAGACCGAAATGCACAGAGAGACGTAGAGAGAGAGACAGAGAGAAAACAGCAGAGACAGAAATGGACAGAGCCACAGAGAGACAGAAAGAGTGACAGGAAGTGAAATAAACAGGACAGCACCACTGAGAGAGGGAGAGAGCAGAGACAAAGAGGTCTGGAGAAAGGCAAGGGAGGCCAGAGAGAAGCCCACAGGAGAGAAAAGAAGGAAGCAGGCAGGGGGCATCCAGCCACTTTCCTGGTCTCTCTCAGTGCCTGCCTCCTCTCTCTCCGCCAGTGCACACAACAGCAATATTCTGGCCCTGGGAGGAGGCATTCCAGGGGCGAGAAGGACCCCTAGTCCAGTCTGCCGCCCACATCCCACTCACCCGGACCCCAGCCAAACCCTCTTTGTTCCCGGCCCTCCCCACCCTCCCCCAGCCCCAATTCACTCCCACCCACCACCCCAGCAGGCCCTCCTCTTCCCTGCCATCCTCTCCCAGCCTTTACCCACTCTTCCCAGGATGGCAGCCAGGCCCTCCTACGCCCCGCCAGCCCGTCCTCCCAGGACCCTGTCCCTGTCCCCGTCCCTGGCCACCTGGGGTCACTGACGAGCAGCAGCACGGAGCCGTCCTGTAGGCACACGTCGCGCACCGTTTGGTGGTCGTCCAGTCGCCGCGCGTTGTAGTAGAAGGTACGCTTCCAGGAGCTCACACCCTGGCCCACCAGCTGGGCGCGCAAGTCGCTGAGTGTGTCGCGTGGCCGCACAGTGAGCGGCAGCAGAAGCGCTTCGTCCGCCAGATGCACCTTGATGTGGTAGCGCTTCCAGCGCGACAGGCCCCGCCGCAGCCCCTCCATGGCGCCGGCCGGGAGCTCCACACCGGGCCCCGGCCACTAGTGCCCTGCGCACCCGCCCGACTGGCCTAGCCGCCCGCCCCCGCCGCGCCCCGCCCTGCCACGCCCAGTGTGCTTGAGGGAGGCCCAATGAGGGCGGGGCCCGCAGGGAGGGCAGACCGAGGGCCCCTCGCTCCCAACCCGCAGACACCCCTCCGTTTATGCACAGATGTTAAAAGTGCCTACTGGAAGCGCCGGAGATAGCTGCGAACAAAACCTACCAAAAGGAGACACATTGTAAAGATAATACTTGAATACCAATGTGTCCTATCATGGGAAGTGTTCGGGAGAGAAAAAAGGGGAGAGATTGGTGGTTCTCTTGGACAGAGATCAAGGTCAAGAGAGATCTCTCTGAGGAGGTGGCATTTGAATTGAGTTCTGGAGGTGAGAAGCAGTGAGCCAACCGCGCAAAGCGCCGTGGATCAAGAGTACTGTACACTGAGGTGGGAACAGTCAGTGCAAAGGCCCTGGGGCAGGACCATGCTTGGTGATTGGGGGAACAGTGAGAAGGCCCTGGTGGCAGGAGCAGAGTGAGCAAGGGGGAGAGTGGAAGTGAGGTCAGGAAGGTGAGGAGGGACAGGTCATACAGGCCCGCTAGGGAGCACTTGGGCTTTTTACCCAGAGGGAGGTGGGAGCTCTGGAGGGCTATGGACAGAGGGAGGTAAGTGACAGAGGTTTATATTCATCACTCACTCATTTACTCCCTTATTTCTTTCAAGACACATTCAACAAGCATCTACTCTGTGTTGCCTGGGCTGGGCTGGGCAATGCTAGGCACTGGAGAAATTACAACCTGAGACCCTGCTGTCAAGGGTACCCCAGTTGAAGGTGGGGCACACAGAGTTGGACACAGAACTCCCAGCCTGTGAGATCAGGGCTTGAGTAGGAGTGGAGACCCCAGGCTGGAAAAGGTCAGCATGTGGGGATGGCTTCCCAGATAGCTAGGCACTGGAGCTAGGGCTTTGGCAGGTGAACAGGAGTTCAACACTCCCACCAGGAAGACACCTGCCTACAGTCACCAACTGTATAATTCAGTGGGTGCCTTAGTGGGGAAAACAGGAGTTAGGGCTGGCAGTCAGTGGCAGCCACGGCAGGCTTGTGAGCAGGCCTCAGCCACTCCCAGCTCCATGCCTCCCCCATGCTTGTGAACTCTTTCTCGGTCCCCTCTAGCCTCTTCAGTCACACTTACGCAAGTGCCCTATTCCCGAAAGCCTTCCCTGATTGCCACCTGCCCCTGTCCCTGCCCCCTGTCACAGCCTCCAGGACAGGACTGACCAGTTCTGGGAATCCAGGATGCTGGCTTGACCTCGATGATTCAGCCTGTACTTAGAAGCCAGTTAAGATGGAGCCCACATCAGGGCAGTGGACAGCATGTGGGCTCTAACCCTGACCTAGACCCTTGGAAGTTTCTCAGGAAGAAACTCAGCGACCCTGGGCCTTCGTGTGTCACATATCCAGTGGGGTGGTTGTGACATGAAATGACTGAGGGTAGAGCACCAGGAAATGCTCCTGGAGCACAGCCACCTACTAACTGGCTAGGCTGAGAGGGTCTTCAGAAAGAAGTGCAATTTGACTCTCAAAGAAAGCAAATAAAAACACAACTGGTAAGTACGAAAAGCACCTGCTAAGTGACTTGGTCTTCTAGGTACTTGACTGAAAAAACAGAACACGTCCTTTAATTCTCACACGACGCTGTTATCTCCCATTTTACAGATGAGCAAACTGAGGCAGAGAGAGGATAAGTGACTTCCCTGCCAATGCACAGAGAAAACCGGCAGGGCCAACATCTGCACCCCAGCCACCTGACCTCAGCACTCCGGCTACCTGTCCGCTGACTGTGCAGCTTCTTATACAATCAGATTTCAGGAGGGGATTTTGGAAGTGGCTAAAAGCAAGTTACAGATGGATTTCCCCTCCCAGAATAAAAGGAAGAGAGAGAAACCACAAAACTACTATAAGAAACTACTATAAGAAAACACGGGAGTTAAAAATAATAATCCTAGTTTCTTAAAGCCTGACATGAAACCCTGAAGCCTTTAATTAAAAGATTAATGACTGACTACATGCAAACAGAGAACCCTGGCACACACACACAAACACTAAACGGTCAGCAGACAAAGTCAGGGAAACTTCCAAGACTGATGGACAAGAGGCTGATTTCCTTTATATGTAAAAACCTTCCAAAAATCAATAAGGACCAACAGGCCAATAAAAAAAGAGGCAAAAGACAAAACACACGTGTCTTCTAAACACATGAGAGGAAGCCTTTCCACTCATAGTCAGCTAGATATAAAATAAAACTACCATGAAATACCTCTTTAAAACTCAATCTATCAGGTTTCTGAAGATGAAAAAGTTGGGTAATTTGCCATGTGGCCAGAGTGTTAGGAAAACAGCATCTCGCACCTTGGGGTTTGGAGTGTGAAATGGCGTAATCTCGAAACAGCTGTTGGAACCATAAACTAGCTCTGTCCCTTGAGAATCTACCCGGGTGCCCAAGGACAGATTATAGCACAATGCATGTACTGAGCAATTTACTTGTAACCCACAGCGAACCAGGACACTAGCTCATTGAACAACGGAGGAAAACCGAGGCCCACAGAGGGAAGCAGTAGAATGAGGGTGCACTCTCTCCAGGGAAGGGGAGCAGGCTGGCTCCACCTGCACAACCAGGTCACCTCGGCCCCAGCCATTGACCTCCCTTGTCAGGCTAAGCTCCAGGCCTCACGTGTCACACCTGTTGGTGTCTAGAACAGATCAGAACAAGGCCCAGGGACACTTGGCTTTGACATATGGAGGCCAAGCCGGCCACACTGAGCCCTGTGAGTGTTGGGTGCCAGTTCCAATTAATTCTGACTTTCTCATTAAGCTGTTAGGAAAAGCCAGGTGGCTGTGGGCAGCAGGCCCTCTGCCTGGGCTGCTGGATTGGAGAAGTCGTGATTTCCGCCTAGAGACACTATTATCTGTCATGGGCAATTATGGAAGAGCCAGGCGGACAGGGACAAGCTGGAGAGTCCCTGAGTTCTGGGACCTGGGAGGCTTGGAACTGTGGGATCACTGAAATTGCTGACTCCCAGCACCTTGGAAGGCCTTGTGTTCTAGGCCCTCAGAATATTTACCCCTTCTCGTGAATATTCTAGAATCGAGGGCTTGCTAGTATGAGGGTCAGGGCTCTGAGTGGCAATCAAAACACATCGCTTCTGGCTGTCTTAGGGGCAAAGGGATGTTGGGGAAAGGCTCTGAGGAAGTTCATAGAATCCATGGGAAGCGAAGAGAACAGGCTTTACAAAGGGGCCAGACAGCATGGGTCTTCTGAGGCAGAAGGGATACTACAGGTAGACAGGAAGGGAGGGTAGGTGCTCTGCCAGTTTGCCCCTACACGTGACATAGCCACTGAACTTGGCCAAACTCTGGAATCACAGGTGCTGAGCCTCTTGTGACACAAAGGAGATTTCCTATTAGACTTGTTCCCTTGGGCCAGAGGTCTCTCAAACTGCAAGTCCAGAGGCCCATATAATGTTTGTTTTTGTTTTTTAAGAATTGGTAAATGAGTGTTTACATATAAGAAGCTGGAGGTCCACTGGGCTCCCAGTCCACGTGGCAACTGCTGTGGACGGCATGTGAGTCCCCTACCCTCCCTACCAGGCTCAGTGCTCTTCCTGAGCCCCAGAGGGTTTGCCCCTCCTAGACGAGGAATAGCACATGCTTTGTATTCTCATTTTGATGCAGCAAGTGAGTCCCAGGGCAGTTGTTTGCCAAGGTCCACCCAGGGAGAGGCTGAAAAGGTTTTGGAAAAAGCACATGACGTTTCTCCATGCTTCCCAATCAGTTACCCCACTGGGTCCCTGTCACCAACCCTGTGAGGTCTATACTTTTGTTCTCCCATTTCTCAGAAGAGAAAACGGAAGCATCCCCAAAGCCACACGGGAAGGTGGAACACAGACAGCCCCTAGAACATGGCGGGAATGAGTTAGCAGGAGTGCTGGAGTGCCTCTACCTGGTTTGGTACCAAAAGGAGGATGTGTGGGGAGGGTGGCTTTGAAAGGGACGTGAGGAAGTTTGGGTTTTCTTCTAAGGGCAATGGAGAGGGTTTGAAACAAGGGAGCGGCATGATGTAAGTTATATGTTAGAAAGGTCCCTGACAGCGTGGGGTCTATTTTAGAAGACGGATATATAATCCTTAGCTAAGAAAGGCCTTATCTTGGGTCACAGCACTCTCTCTCTTCGCAGCTACTACTTCTTGGATCTATGTGTCCCACCCCAGGGAAATTTCATAGGAATTTATTGCTAGGATACCTGGCAAATGAGGGTTCATGGTGGTCCCTTTTGGTAAATTGTTATTCCACTCTAGCTCTATTAGAAACAAAGGCTATTTGCTAGCAACATGTTCAAAAGTGGCACCTTCATATGTAAAGAGTTATGAGAAATAAACAAGAGCTGAGAGAAACATGCAAAGAAGATGGATGCCACTTTAAACACACAAAAGACATAGGTGGAAAATCATAAAATAAAGATTCACATGAGATAGTGTTTAGCCCCCTAGGATTCTCCCCACTCTAAAATTCAAGAGATATCACCTCTTGCTGGAATCACCTCTGTTGCTGGAATAAGTACCATCTTTCTGGAAAGTAATGGCAAATTGTGTTGAAAGCCTTTGATGGATAATAACTAATTATAATGACTCACCTTTGTCGAATGACAAATGAATTTCATTTATTATGTTTTTTTCCCACTAGAGCACAAGCTCCCCTAAGGCAGAGACTTTTGTCTGTTTTGTTCACTGCTGAGTCCCTGATGCCTGGAACAGCACCTAGCTCTAATTTATGTACCCAGCATGATCTCATCTACTCATTTTACTGTACACTGACTTTGAGAACCACTGAGCTAGACCAAGAGGGTAGTTTTGTGCAAACATCTGAGCATCCGCCTCATTAGGTCTTTGAAGAAACCCTCATAATCTGAGCAGTGAGTGGAGAATTCTCAGGGGCTCCTGCTGACCCATGGGTTAATGGATGTGCTTGTAGGTATAAGGGTTAAATGAGATGATTCCTGATACTTACTGAGCCTTAGGCTGTGCCAGGCACTGTTCCAAGAGCTTTTCACAACTCAACTCAATCACTTACCAGCAAAATTATGAGGTAGATGCTAATATCAGGTCCATTTCACAGGTGAGAAAACTGAGACCACAGCATGAAAGTTAGCCCCCCTAGCTAGGGCCTGGCTCACAGCAGATACTTAGGTTTAATAGAATCTAAATCTTGCTCAGTTAGCTCCGTGAACACCTGTTCCTGTCTCCCTAGAGAATATTTTTTCTTGGGGACCCCATGACAGACTCTGGGCACCAGTTAAGTGCTCCACAAATGTTTCAGTTCTCAAATTCCTTGGGTGACTCGATGCACAGCTTCCAGGGAAGGTGAATGGAGAGGGTAGTGGCAGGTTCCTGTGGGTATGAAGACACATACAGAGTCACCCCTCCTCCCTAGACACACACAAGGACACATGCAAACATACACTCTGAGACACACACACTTTAAAAGAGGCACACACAGCCCCAAACAAGACAGATATGCACATGAGACATGCACACACAGCCCAGGGCTTTGGCATGGGATGGTCAGGTTAGGGAGGCTCCCCCTGCTCCAGCCTCCACTTCGGTCCCTCCTCCAGAGGCCCAGGGCATCCTGATAAGGCGGTGTTGGACTTGGGTTCCAGAAGGGGCTGAGCAGGGCTGGCTGCCACATGGTGTGTGGCTCTTGGGCGCCACCTGGCGGGCATGGGGTCAGGGGCATGGCAGTTGAGCTGCTCAACATCTCTGGGGGTGTCTGGGTCCCTCTGTGTCTATTTGTAACTGCTTTTGTCTCTATTTGCATCTGTGTGTCTTTGTCTTTCTGTGTTTGTCTCCTCCTCTTCCATTTCTCTCTTTCTTTTTCCTGTTTCCATCTTTTTCTCTGCAACTCTTCTCCGCATCCCCATCTGTTTTTCTTTCTCCCCCTCAAGCCTCTCCCCACCTCTACAGCTCAAGGCCTCTTCCAAAACTGCCAGGTGCCCTCAATCACCCCTCCCTGTAGGCCCCTCTTATTAGCTGCATCCTCTGTGCCCTGTCCTGGCACCATCCTGGCACTTCTGCCACCCATGGGCCGTTGCTATGATGTGCTATGACTCAGTCCAGGTAGGGCATGATGACCAACCTCATCAGCTCTGCCTGCCAGCCACACCTCCCTCCTACGTTCCAGTCTTTGGGGATGGGACCTCATGCCTGGAGGTGCATGTGGTCTTCCTGCTCTGCCTTTGTCAAAATAGAAACTGGCCCATGAGCCCACCTTGGCTTACCCCTTTCCCAGGGCTGGCTGCTGCTGGCTCCCTGAGGGTGGCAGGTGCTGGCTGTGTGTGGGGAGGGGGTACTGGGACTGTGAGGATTTGGACCCATAAGCAAGAAGGCCCCAGAGAGAGAGAGAAAGAGACAGAGAGAGAGAGAGAGAGAGAGAGAGAGAGAGAATGAGAATGAGTGATGGTCAACCTGGAACCTTGCTAGGAGGGCAGAGACCTCTCAATTAAAAATGCACTGTGCCTGGCTGGATAGCTCGTTGGTTAGAGCATCATCTTGATCCACCAAGGTGGTGAGTTTGATCCCTAGTCAGGGTACATACAAGAATCAACCAAATTAATGTTTCTCTCTTTCTCCCCCTTCCTATTTAAAAATAAACAAACAAAAAACACCCCCATCGCCTGCTAGCTAGTAGCCTGATCCCTGACCACCCAGACCTTGGAGGCCACTCTGCCTGACCCCGTAACTCCCCTGCCTCTGCTTGCTCAGTTCCTCTGAGGAGCCACACCATTTCCTTCCTGGGGGCTACTGTGCATTCTGTTCCCTTCCATAGAACTCTCTTCCTCCAGGAAGCCAGTTTTACTCCACCCTCTCCTTGAAATCATCCGTTGAGCTGTAGAGAGCAGGTGTGTCTCGCTTATGGTCATGGCTGTGTCCCTGGCACAGAGCCTGGCACACAGAAAGTGCCCAAGGAAGTGTTTGCTAAATGAATGAGCTAGAAAAGGCTCAGAGGCATGCTCTTGAGCCCAGATCTTTGATCTTGCCTTGCTGAGGTTGGAAGGGGGCTTGGCCAAATGGGCTTCTTCCCTCTCTGTGCCCTGTTTTTCCAGCGACGGGGTAAAGGGACATTTTCTGGGCTGCTCGTGAAATCTCCCCTGCTGGGTCTCATTTCAGCTGAGTCTGTAAATATCTGGTCTGCCGAGGCCGGCAGCATCTACACAGGAGAAGCTTCAGTGCCTTTTATGAGCCTCCCTATGGGGCCTAACGCGAGGTTTCTGTGGCTGGGTAAGTGGGGCGCCCCGGCAATTTAACAGTGGGTTGGCATGGGGTGGCTAAGACTGTAGGACTGGAAGAAGTAGCGAGACACCATCAGGGGCTCCCAGCACTTAACCCCGCAGTGTGAATCATTCAAGAGGCCGAACCTGGGCCTCTGGTTTTAAAATTGCTAATGCAACATCATAGATTACAGTCATGATGGATGTGGATGCCCAGCGGACCTCTTCCCCAGATCCAAAGGCCACACTGAATCCCTACAGGGAGGGCTTTCTGGCCATGAGGCAGAAGGCCTAATTTAGACCTGGCTCTTCTAGAATTAACAGCAACTACAACCATTTGCTAAGCACCTACTACCCGCAGATATACTTTAAATGCATCATCACTTCACATCCTTGGAATCACCCTGCCCATTTTACAAGAAGACTCAGAGGGGTTCAAGGTCATCCAGGTGGTGAAGGGCAGAGCTGGGATGGGAACTCTCCGGCCTAGCTTGGTCTCAAGTCACCCAACCCTCACGGAGGCCTCCCCAGCCAGGCCACCATCCCAGTGCCTCTCAATTGTCAGGATCCCAGGAGGGGCTGGAGGTAGGGCTTGACTCAAATCAGCAGGTCTGAGTCGGGGCCTGGGCACCTGCACGTTAAAGCAGCACCTCCCTCCCTCCCTCCTTCCACCCTTAGGTAACTCGCTAGATGTATTCCTCAGTCCTTTCTCAGTAACGGCCACCGTACTACTGCACGCATCCAAACATGTTTGCGGTGCTACTCCTGTGTCTCAGCAGCGATCGCCTGCCACCTGGTGTTTACTGAGGACACCAGAAGGTGCAGGTGGTTCCATCTCTTTCAACTAGAGGAATTTTCTACCAGGCCTCGAAAGACCCAAAGGCCATACAAGGGATGAAGCAATCTGAAACCTTTAAAATACAGTATTATGTATTTTCTTTCTCCTCGTCATAAATTCGGTAAGCATTTACTGTGTCTACTACATTCCAGGTGTATCAGCCATGTCTTTATTTTCTGGTTTTCGACGCTTTGACATCTGGGCCTCATCCTGGTTCACCATCCTGGACAGTGTCACCAAGGTAGGGATGATCTTATTCACAGTGGGGACCCCGCTCCTCAACCTGCCAGTTAAAAGCCACCCCAACCCCACTAACCAGTGACTTTGAGACTGTGTTTTTTAAAAAATCCAAAGCCCTTTTAATAATGTTGCATCTGAAACTTTTTGACTAAAAGTAACACATGTAACATAAGCCTGGCAATTACTGTGCAGGCGTGGGAATTCCTATAAAGTGAGAAAATTTAACCTAGGAGCTGTTTTGAAATGTAAATAAATCTTTATGAATATAAAATTTAGCAGATGATGAAGCTGACACATTTTTGTAGATGCGGAGACATTTGATAAGATATTAATTCTGATTTTACAGTGGTTTATTTTTTTGGTATTTGTGGAGCCAATAAATTCTCCCCTCCTCCTTGCTAAGCCTCACATTTTACTAATCTATAAAACATGAGCATCCTAGGCCGTATTCCTGCAAGGCCTCCCAGTGTTTGTCAATATTTATTAAGCACTTACTGTATGCCAGGAGCAGTTCTGAGCTTTATATTAACTAACTTAATCACAGCAAAGGCCCTCTACGGTAAATACTATTATTAATCCCTTCTTCCAGTTAAGGAAGCCAAAGCAGAGAAAAACTAATATCCCCCAGTGGGCAGACAGGTGGGCGAATTCTAGGTTGCATTTGGTTCCTGAGCTTGCCTTCCACACTTACACCCCAGTGGTTCTCATTCTTGATACTTAATAGCCCCCCTGCTTTTAAAATTATTTTAATTTTTAAAAGATTTTATTTATTTATTTATTTTAGAGAGGGGAAGGGAGGGAGGAAGAGAGAAACATCAAAGTGTGGTTGCCTCTCCTGTGCCCCTCAGTGGGGACTGAGCCCACCACCCCGGCATGTGCCCCAGACTGGGAATTGAACCGGCTACCCTTTGGTTCGCAGGCTGAGCCACATCAGCCAGGGCTAAAATTATTTTTAAATTGTGATCAAATACACATGAAATGTAACCACTTTGAAGTGCACAGCTCCGCAGCATTAAGCACATTCACACTGTCACGCAGCCATCCCCACCGACGGTCACCAGAACTTTCTCACCTTCCCAAACTGAAACACTGTTCCCATTGAACACTGACTCCCCTCCTCCAGCTCCCTAGCTCCAAACATCTACTTCCTGTCTCTCTGGATCTGACTTCACACAGTATTTGTCCTTCTGTGACTGGCTTTTTCCATTGAGCAATGTCCTCAAGATTCACGCACGTTATAGCAGAGGTCAGAACGCCTTTTCTTTTTAAGGTTGAATAATATTCCATTGGCTAGATGAATATATGCCCACTAGGATGGCTTTTATAAAAGAGCAAACTAAAACATGTACCAAGTGTTGGCAAGGGTGTGGAGAAATTAGAATGCTTGTGCAAGGCTGGTGGGAGTGGAAAACTGCACAGCTTCTGTGGGAAACAGTTGAGTGGTTCCTCAAAAATTAAACACATTTACCACCTGACCCAGCAATCCCACTCCTAGGTACCCCCCCACCCAGGAGAGAGGCAAACATATACATTGGTCTTCATGGCAGTATTACTCACAGGAGCCAACAGGTGGAAACAACCCGAGTGCCCATTTGCAGCACCTTTTTATAACAAATATTTCGTTCCGCCTCCCTCTTCTCTCCTGAAATAAACAGCAAATATAACCTAACTGCACACAACTTAAACAAAGGACGACTCCACCATTATGTGTCCTTATCAGGTACAGAAGAAAATAAAAAGGATGTCCGAGACTGTCTAACCCACCCTGAGAGTGAACACGGGGCTGAGCACCTACCCACTGAGATGGAGCCAATCAGACGGAGTCAGCGGGGAGGCGCCGAGAACCCAGCAGCACTGCTCACAGAAATGGTGATCAATTCTTGGTAAGGTTCTGGAGTGAACGATGAGCAATCCTCTCAACTTACCCAGAAATTGCATCCCTAGAAAAATCTGTACGTATGAAAACTGTGGAGAGTACTATTAGGGGGTGAACTATGCCCCCCACAATTTATATGTTGAAATCCTGGCCCCCAGGACCTCAGAATGTGACCTGATTTGGAGCTAAGGCCATTATATAGGTAACATGAGCTCACGAGGGTGCCCCTAATCCAGTATAACTACGTACTTACAAAAGGGGTATATTTGGTTGCAGACAGAGAGGCTGGGTGAAGGAGGCAGAGAAGCCAAGAACACCAAAGCTATCCCCAGATGCTTGGAGAGGACTATGACAGATTTTCCCTCATGGCCTCAGGAAGAACCAGACCTGCTGATTCCTTGATCTTGAACTTCTGACCTCCACAACTGAGAGGGAATAAATTTGTTTCAAACCACCTAGTTTGCAGAATTGTGTTAAGGCAGCCCTAGCAAATGAATGTATTTTGTGTCGCCATATTAAGACAGAGCTAGGTGTTAGGCCCAGCTAACCAGGAAGGGGCTGCTGTCACCCCTAGGGGTTGTCCAGGGGGCCTAGCCTACACTGTTTCCCAAGGGTGCCATTCCTCCCTACCAGATTGTAGTTGCTCCATTGCAGCTATGTGACATCTGAAAACTGGGGTCTCACCCACTACCCCTGGCTGAGCCTGGCTTCTCTCCCCAAAATGGGAAACTCAGACCCCAATTTCTAGACTCTATAGTTTGTAGAGAGGACAGGCTGGCCCCCGTGGGCAATGTGGAGTCAATGTCCTGTCAACCTGTCATTGGAAAACGACTCTACAAGCCCCTACGGTGGAGGAAGCGCAAGAAGTGTTTATGTGCAGCAATTCAAACAGGCAGGATACAGAGGGCCAGGACTGACCTGCCTTTAATGTTGGGGAGGATTTTCAGATCGCTCTTTTAAAACTAAACAGCCCAGCAGGAACACAGGGTACTCAGGGAGAACTGGCAACTGTTTGGGGCCTGTGGGGTGGCTGTCCTAGTTACCAAGAGGAAGGAATTGAGGTTCCCAGCAAGCAGCATGGCAGATTAACTCTTACCACACCGGACCAGGGCCAGGAGTGGTGGGAAGTGAGCCCTCCCTCCTGCTGCCAGGCCTCTGCGCAGACCCATCACCCAGCTTGTGGCCATCAGACCTCCCACTCAAGAGGTGAAAGACTTGGCCTCTTGCTGCTCCACTCCCTGCCAACAGCTCTGCTTGTGCAGCTGCTCGTTTCCCAGAGGAAGAGAAGCACCTCCCTGTCGTGTCACACTGGAGGGGCCTGATCGGGGCCAGGTGCCTGGCTCGTCAGTCTTTAATGTAGAAAACTGTAGTCACTGCTGTCACAAACAAGACTTCAAATGAGAACCTGCACTTCCAGAAAAATGGCTGGATCGGGTATACTGAGCCCGTGCCAAGCAGGGACTGCCCTTTCAGTGAGGCCAGTGTGTAGTTTAGTAGGCAGTTACTAAGTGGTGCAGGACCTGCCACATGTTCCCGCCCCTTAGTCAGGCCCCCGAAGCACACACCATGGCTGGATGCTGCCCCAGGCACTGCAACACAAGGGGTGAAGTGACTGGTCAGGGGCTCCACAGCGTACACACCCCTCCCGTGAAAAAAGAATTCTAAATTTCCACCCCAGATCTGCCATCTACAAGCTCTAAGACCTTGGGCAGGTGATCTAACCTCAGCACCAGGCCCCTTATCTCTCAGATGGGGAGATACACCCCACTTCATCAACAGTTGGGAGAATTCAGTATGATGAGCCAGCAGCAGCACCCAGGCGCACAGTGGTGTTGCCGTAGGTCAGCACCATTCTCTACTCTGTAGTCACTACAACACACACACACACACCAGAGTGCGAACCATAAACTTTTATTAATGGAAAATGGAATGCCTTGTTACAGAAACCTTGTCTCAAAAATGGCAGAACAAGAACACGCTTATTTAAAAAAAAAAAGTGAGTTCACATATTACCGAGCTACAACATGGTGGTAGGATTTGTTTTTGTTTCTTAAAAGATTCCGTAAGTTCAAGGTAACTGGCTAAGAGATTCAACAGTGCGTCTGCCTACCTGAACATGCGGAGGAAGTAGGATTTAGTAGCGGCGAGTGAAGTGGGAGTATGGGTGGGGTTGGGGGTGGGGATGCGGGACTCTGCTGCCCCGGTCCTGGCCGGCCAGTCCTCCACCTTCCAGTCCTCCACCGGGCACCATGTGGTCCTGGGAATGCCCACCTTGTGCAAAGTCGCCTCACCTAGGAACAAAGGCACATGTTTGTCCCCATGAAGTGCTTTACATTTCCACCACAATGTGGCATGGTACACAGCTCTGCAGCCTTAAGAGCCCACGTGGCTTTTTCCAGGTGAGAAACACCCTAAGCACAGACCACATTTCAGGTCACTGGAGGGTGTTATTTGCACAAATTGCCAAGAGCTGCTTTTGGGGTTTGTTTTCAAAACATTCAATCCAGCAAGTTCATCAAACATGCAAAAAAGGAAAGGAAGTGAGGAGCAGGAACAAATCAATTTTATCCAGGAACAAAACCTACCCTGACATTCCACCCCGATTGGCCATGTGCCCAGGCCCTGAGGGTCCAGACAGGCCCCTTTCACCACCTGGAAGAGAAGAAAGAGATTGCAAACATTGCCTTCTTGGAAGCCTCTGGAAATACTGGGGAGGCTGACCTGTGGAGAGTTCTGGGACTGGACGCCCCTCCCAGAGAGCCCCCCACCCTCACTCATGGGCAGGCATTAGCTCATACCTAGCCACCTGGCATGCTCCCGGCCTGCTGTGCCTGCGT
This sequence comes from Macrotus californicus, assembly GCA_007922815.1. NCBI lineage: Eukaryota > Metazoa > Chordata > Mammalia > Chiroptera > Phyllostomidae > Macrotus > Macrotus californicus. The sequence goes on along the minus strand of VMDR010001446.1, from coordinate 21,939 downwards.
CTACCATGCCTGGCCAGGCACGCTCCTGGTGCTCTTCTAGCCTCTGACTGTGCTCCGTCCAGTCACGTCCACCCCTTTACCAGGGTAAAAAAAGAAAAAAAAAAAAAAAAAAAAAGCGCCTATACCATAGTCCCAGTATGTCTCTAGGGGAGGCCGTGGCATGGCTCATCATGCCCAGTACCAATGGTTTCTGGGGGAAGTTGGTGAGGATGTACCTTTCTGCAAAGGTACACGCATGGCCACTAAGCACACGAGAAGGTGTTTAGTACCAGCAACATCACAACCCTATGAGTGAGACGTTGTGAGATCCCTCCCGCCCACCACCATGGCTCTCATCAGAAAGAGAGTAGCAAGTGCTGGTGAGGATGTGGAGAAACTGGAATCCTCACCCATGGCTAGTGCGAACTGAAAATGGGGCAGCCTTGGGAGGGAAAACAGCAGTGGTTCCTCCAAAGGTTAACTTATACAGTGACCATGGGAACCAGCAACGCCACTCCTAGGTGTCTGAAGAAGGGAGCACACGTGCACACAAAAACCTCTACGTGAATGCTCTTAGCAGCATGATTCGTAAGAAACTACCCAAGTGTTCGTCCATCAGCTCATGAATGGATACACACGATGTGGTCTCCCCACACAGGGAATGCTGCATGACCGTGAAAAGGAGAGAAGCACCTTCACTTGCTACAGGAATAAAACTTGAAATCATGACGCTCAGTGAAAGAAGCCAGACACAAAGGCCACACGGTGTGCGATTCCATGCATGTGAGAGGTCCAGAAAGGCGCATCCAGAGAAACAGGAAGTAGGTTAGTGGTTGCTAGGGGCTGGAGGAGGGGATGGGGGATGACCGCTCATGGGGACAGGACTTCTTTTAGGAGTGACGGAGATGATCTAAAACTGACTGTGGTAATGGCTGCACACCTGATATGAACATACTGAAAGCCATCGAATTGTACACTTCAAAAATGGGTGAACTGTATGGCATGTGAACTATGACTCAAAAAAGCTGTTTAAATAAGAAAAATGTTTCAAACTCTGGGAGATTAAAATCCAAACACGGTCCCAGCATGTGGGTACCAGCAGTCACCAAAGCTGTCTGGAAAGCTTCCCCGACCCAGGCTCAGCCTGGACTGATAAGTACACTAGCCACCGGGACGACCGGTGCTCAAGAGGCAAGGACTAGGGACCTACCAGAGCCCCGACACCTGTCAGCAAGGGCAAGTGCAATACTGCTTCCCAAAAGTGAAACCTGAAAGCTACGAATGTTTACCAGCAGGTGACAGCCACCCAATCATGCAGTGATGCTGCTCAGGGCCGTCTCCAGTTTCAGGAAGAGTTCTCCCATTTATATTTCCCACAGGTACTTAAGGAAAATGGTTTCAATGTTAAAGGACCAAGTGTGAAGTAGGTCGCTCAGGAAAGCACACTTTGCATTAATTGATCATACTGGCACCACAGTCTTTGCCGAACACCTGAAACCCCAGGAGAGATCAACTAGAACCTTCTGGTATCCACGACACTGGCCTTCAAAATGCCTAAAGACAACTTTGTGTGCAAGTATGCACGTTAGTGTGGTGGTGGGGTGTTGAGCTTCTCTACTGTCCAGGGAGACAAACCTAAGAAAGGCTTCAGGGGTGTCTCCTTCATCAGACAAGAGCCCTGTGATGGAGATGTTCATACCTGGGGTGATGCAGGCAACCTGGCAAGGGGCACACGACCAGTTCCACTTTCAGAGGGGCAGGCCCCTGACCAGGGGGAGATGCCCACTCCTGTCATGGCCCACCTACTAACCTGGGTGGGGGTGGTGGCCCCCGGCCCTCGCTCATCCTCTTGTCTGAGCCGTAGCCCCCCCAGCCATCTCGAGAGTCCCGGCTGTGGCGCTCTGGTGGTCCCCCATGGCCATGGCGGTCATCTGAGTAGTGCTAGAAGGCAGAAGAGGGACAGGGTGACTGTAGTCACATCACTCCCTATAAGCCTGAATATAGGCTTCTGGAAGGCCTGTCAACCTGTACACAATGCTGAGGTGGGCCAGGGTATGGCGCAGTAGCTCTGGCCACTCCGAGGGGACTTGCTCAAGCCCCTTCTGAACGTCACTTTGCTGGATGCTCTGGTTGCAACCCTGACAATACCACAGGGGCTCCTGGCAGAGCCCTTTGCTTCCTTGGCAAATGAATGCCCCTATGGCTCCACCACTGGTGCCACACAAATTGCCAGCACAAGCCACTCTTGCCCTGTGAGCGTGGAGAGCCAAGCTTTATGGTAATCAATGCCTCCTCTGAAGAGTCCACTGAGAAAAGTCACTTAGAGTGTTCCCCGAAGAACTGGGATCACCCTCCTTGCTGGTGACAGGAGGCCTCCCCCACTTCCTCAGCCATCAATCTATAGAGGCAGTACAGCATGGTTCCCCAGAAGCTGACAGTGGAGGCAAGTGCTGAAGAAAGGAACTTCAGTGTTTGCCCAACCAGTTCAGCGCTCAGAAACCCAGCACATCCGGGCAGTGACAGAGCTGTTCTCAGAAAACACACCTCTATTTTAAAAACCATGGTTCTGATGCCTGTTCCCCACCTTTCTCATGGCAGTCTTCCCCTTTCTCTGAGCAGACACCTTATGTACCCTTCACCAGAGGTCAGCAGATTAGAGACACCAGGACCTCCCCCCAGCACCTGAAACAGAGGGACTCCCCCCAAACATGGTCTAAATAACCCCCCCTAACAGCCACTAAGCCCCATGGGGGTTGGATACCGTGGGGCATCCCACAGTCCCGAAACTCAGAGGCATTCTAAGCAAGCAGGTTAACAAGAGATACTTGCAGTTTCTGCTGGATAAAATGAAGCAAGAACAAGCCCTACGATTCTGAACACAGACTGTACTCATCAGAAAGCAAGCAATTCTGTGCGCTTCTACTCACTGGCCAGAATACTGTGTCCAAGCTCCCCCGCCCACCTAGACACAGAGCAGGCACCCCGTGTCTGGGTGTTACTCACCTGTCCATCTCGCTCTCCCATCACTGACCTGGAGCCTTCCCTCCTGAAAAAGGGAAATGTCTAATTCCAATGGCAGCTGATGGTACCATACAACATTTCTGTAGGCCCCAACTAAGAGTTCCATGACTGAGGCACTTATTCTATTTCCCCATGTAAGAACTGCCTGATTAAAAACAAAACAAAACAAAACTGGCTCACATCTTTCCCTGGGGTGGGAGTGAAGTCAGCTCGTAAGGTGGGAATGAGAATTTTACTGAAATCCCTTGGAGAGAGAGGTCTCAGAAGTGGAGACCCCTGAATGAAGCCAAGGCCTCATTTACCTGTGGCTGGTGACAACAGACAGGATAACAGGGAAGCCAAACATCTGGTTTGGCCCAATGCATATGACTCACACCAAATCTCAAACCAACTGCAGCCACAATGAATTAAATGAGTGGCTTCTTAGCCACCTTTTCCTTGTTCTCTTTCCCTTTACAGAGAGCTAGTGAACGGTGAAATGCAGGATATGCAGCCCAGGGGAGCCCAATGAGATTTCTCCCAGAGAGAACTCTTCAACTGGAAAAGTGAGGGCTATCTTTTTAATCAAGTAGATACAGTCCTCATTAAACAAGGCATTAGCAAAGAAAAAAAGGACACTAGCTAAAAACCCACCCCAACCTTCAAAACACAAAGAACGCCCAATAAGAATTGTTCTGCATTCTCTGGTAAGTCCTCTTTGTAGTTTGCTGACATAGAAATCCACACCAGCCAGTGAACTGCATAGACATGGGCTTCTGCCCACCCTGCCTTCACCAGTTCAGGCAGGTCATACCCCTTCTAAAAACTGCATCCTCGCCTACAGGGTGGGGCAAAAGTAGGCCTACAGTTACGAGCACACAAAACACAGAATTTATTCTTTTCTTTTTAAAAGATTGTATGTATTTATTTATTTTTAGAGAAGATTAGGGAAGGAGAAATAGAGAGAGAGAAACATCAATGTGTGGTTGCTTCTCACGTGGCCCCCACTGGGGACCTGGCTCGCAACCCAGGCATGTGCCCTGACAGGGAATCGAACCAGTGACCTTTTGGTTTGCTGCCCATGCTCAATCCACTGAGCTATGCCAGCCAGGGCAAGAGTTTATTCTTATTATAATTTCTTATATTATTTTCCATACGAACCTACTCTTGCTCTACCCTGTACATTAACAAAACCCTGTGGTTCCAGTGGGGCTGGTGCTGAGGGGAAGGACAGGGAGGATGCCCCATGGAGGTGTGAAACTCAGAGCCTGGCACACCTCCAAGAGAGCTGAATGTTGAGGGATGCCCAGGGCCCCATCTATCCTACTTGTGCAAAGGGCAATGCGTGAAGTGAGCTCTGGAGGGCCTTCCTGTCAGTCATATCGCAGATGCTGTATGTGACCATGGACTCCAACACCTTGCTCAAGGCATATATTTCTAAATCCCATGTAAAGTTGGTCCAAGTCTACCCACTAGGACTCTCACAAGTAAGTCAGACATTAAGAGAACAGAAAGAGACCTGTCCCTGCTGCAGGAAGTGAGTAGGGTACTGACCTGTCAACCGCATGGTCCTGGTACTGTCCTCGGTCTCGATGGTCAAAGTCGTGGAAGCGGTGATCATACCGAGGGAAGTATGGGCGGTACCTATCCTCTAGGGCCACACGTTTTCCTTCCGGCCAATAGGCATCATCTCGCCTGTTGTACAAAGGATGTAAACTTCATTTATGATAAAGGAGGGAAAAAAGGGAGTGGAGGTGGGGAGTGGAGTGCTCTCTCCAGACCCAGTATCATTTAAAATGTCCTGCAGGGCTAATCTCTAAACATTCAATCATTATTGCTTTGATTTGATAAATTAATATCCCCCAAACTGCCAAGAGGCATGTGAGTATTCTCATTTGACAGTCCTGAAAAAGGGACTGCTGTGAGCTAATTGTGTCATGAGGCTGTTAATACCTTGATCCCCGCCTGAGCTCAAATGCAAGTGAAATAAAATATCTGATTCTTCAGGACTGGTATTCCAAGGTGTCAGGTTTTCACCTTGCCATCTTCAATGATAACCTGAACTTCCCTCTGAGATTTTTGCAAAAAGCAAAGGGAATTAAATCAGGTGATAGTGAACTACATATAGCTCAGGACAGTATCCAATTACCTTCTTCCTGATTTTTACCAGAAAAGTAGGCTCATGGGTGGTGGGGCGATGGGTGACTGTCAATTGAGCAGCTCAGAGAAGCTAGAGACCAATAAACCTACTTTTTAAACGGAAGGCAATGTCCTTTCCCACAGTGCTGACTCTGTGCCTCTCCGCCCACAAGGACATGAGATGGAGTGGCTGCCATGGCCAATGCAGGCCTAATGTGGGCTTGGACATCTCCTGTGACAGCACTCTGGAGGGTGGTTATGCTCCACCAGGAATCACAGTGCGATTAATGGCACAGCCTAAGTGAAAACATCACAACCCCTTCAGCAGTGGAACTATCAAGACTCTCCAAATAATTCAGTTGGGGAAAAATGCACAGCCATGAGATCATGACATTAAACTATACACACTTGAGGTGGTGGCAGCTGTGGCAATGAATTCTGGAAAGGTGTCCAGATTCCATGTTAAATAGGCCCAATTCTCCACTCTGAGATGTTCAAGAGCAGAAGCAGCTCCTAGAAGGGGAGGAGAGGCACCACCTCTGGGGTATAAGTGGGCTGGATCCTTACCTCCCGTCATCATGAGGCCTCCGGAGCCCCTGCCGCCGCTCTTGCTCATAGCGCAACTGCTCCTGCTGTCGCCGCAGCTCCTCGCGCTCCCGGTGAATGCGCTCCTGTTCCTTCCTGCGCTCACGTTCCACACGCATGCGCTCCCGCTCCAGCCGCTCCCGCTCCATGCGCTCGCGCTCCAAGAGGTGACGCTGGCACTCAAGCTCTAGGCGTTCCCGCTGCAGCCGTGCCTTCTCCTTCCAGGCCTCCAGGCGCTGTTCTCGCTCCCGCTGCTCCCGCTCTCTGTGGGACACAGCAAGGCCTCTGTGACCTCCTGCTGCGGAGGTCCCCGGCTATCAAGGCACTGCCCTCTAAAGGAGCCTGGACACCTGCGGCTGGCCCATTCTGAGTTTCTCAAATGCTCACTGGCTTGAGCCCCAGGCTACAAAGTAGCAGGTGCTCATCCGCTCCCACTAAGCTGCTTGGATCAGCCAGCAGTCCCAATTTCCAAACTTTCCCTTTCTCAAAAAAGCAAAGCCAGAAGTGGGCTGGCAGGGAGCAGGTGACAGCAAAAAGACAGAGAGCCGTAGGTCCAGGACAGACGAACTTGGCTCAAAGGCCCCCAAAGGAAGCCACATGCCAGTAAGGGGGAGAAAAATAAGAAAAGCAAAGGGTAACTGCTGGGCATACAAAGAAAACACTTAAGAGGCGTTACAGTAACTTTCCCTGAGTGTGAGGGTATTCTGTTGTGGGTTAATGCCGTACAACGTGTCGTTTCCACATCTTCCCTCTAAAAAGACTAAGTTTAAATGAATGTTATTTTGAACAGAGGTGGGAAGGTGTGGGGACGGGAGAAAGTTAGCAGGGTGATTGTATGCTGGCCTGGCACTGACAACTGGGGCCAAGGTCTCATGTCCTCAACCATTGCACACCAGAGGCTGAGCAGAGACTGGGACTACCCCTCCCTGCGTCTGAGGAAAGGACATACTGTCACTCTTCACACACTCCACTGGTGCCTGGAAAGGCTCCAAACCAAGTATGTGCCAGCCAGATGGAAGCAAAAGACCCCCCAAACGGGATCAAAAGTTTCTCAATGTGCTTTTACTTTCTAAAGCAATACAGGCAGGGGCTAAAATCACACGACTTTAGAGAAAAGCAAATGCAGCATAACGTAACAAGTTTCCACGTGATCTACTTTAGCTCAAGAAAGTATCCCGAACACCATGATGTAAAAAGCCTTTGTTTCATGGAACCTTGGAAGGAAATGACAAGGGGGCTCTTGATGTGCTGATGTGAAATGGCAGAACTCAAAAGTGGAAATGACAGGCTTCAATAAACTATCTTCATAACCAAAGGTGAGAGGGGCAAAGAATGGCGCCGTGTAACCACTGCTGCCTAAAAAGGCCACGAAATGCAGACACCCCGGGGGTAAAGACGCTACTCCTATGATAACATTTCCAACGAAGTCACTATATTCCTCCGTTGCCATTTTTTATCTTATTTGAGGCCTCAACACTTGGGACCTTTACATCAAAGCCACCCCTGGATGAGCTTGCTCCATGGACCAGGATCCAACTTCAGCCTGAGGAAATATTCAGCAGAATGGGCTTTTGGTGAACATCATGCCATCCATGATGGATCTTTTGACCCCAGGAGAAATGCACAAGGTGGCCCGCAAGCCCAGGCCACACAGGACCCTCGACTGGGAAGAAAAGGATGACAGTCCCCAGAGGAGACCAGCCACCTGGCAGCGTGGCTCAGCCCCACTCACCTCCGCCTCTCCGACTCTCGGATTTCCCGCTCCCACTGTCTCTGGCGCTCTCGTTCCCTTTGCTCTTTGATTTTGTCAAAGGACAAGATGTCTCTCTTCTCTTTGCTTTCCGATTTGCGATCCTGACTCTTGGAGCTCTGTTTACCAAAATTGGTTTATTAACGTCAGAAAAATGATTACAACAAATGCACAACAAAAGTTAAATATGCAGCCCCTGGCTGGGTATCTCAGTTGGTCAGAGCATCATCCCAATACACCAAGGTTGTGGGTTTGATTTCTGGTCAGGGCACATACAAGCAACCAATGAATGCATAAATAAATGGAACAAATTGATGTTTCTCTCACTCTCTCTAAAATCAGTAAATAAAAATCAAAAAGTAAAAGTTAAACATGCATATTTGGATTAAACTAAGATTCTTCTGTCACACATGGGTTACATGGAGGCCCCAGCACAGGTCACTTCACACATTGTTCACCCTATAGTCTGGCTTTTAAATGTTGTAAAGGGCATTAAGGGAAGAGAAAAGATGGAATGAAACTTCAGGAAAGTATAAGCAGTTTTTCTAGTGTAGTAAAGCCATGGGGCACGTGCACCCAATGCCACATGGCCCCTTCATTCACTGGGGGCAGCTGTCAAGCTAGCTGTTTCGACAGTTGGATAAGGGGCTGTATACACCTTTCATTTCTCAAGTGCTCGATCAGGACTCAGGCAGGCAGCCTTGAAACAAAACAAGTCAAGGTACTGTACTGTAAAGTGCACTCCCAATAAAGTAGAAAGGTTTAATGGGTGACTTCCCTGCTGTTTTACTTTTGGGATAAGGTAGGAAACACTGACAGCCAACTCCCACCTATGAGGGTCTCAGAGGCTGGAACACTCAAAGTGGCCACAAATCAGTCTCCCAGGAAGCTTTCATACAGCCCAGGTCTCAGGGCCTCCTACAGAACCACGACCTGGCTCTCCAGGAAAGGAGTCTGGGAAACGACATTCTTTATTTTTTAAGATTTACTTATTTATTTTTAGATAGAGAGGAAAGGAGGGAGAGAAACATCAATGTGTGGTTGCCTCTCATATGCCCCTACTGTGGATCTGGCCCACAACCCAGGCATGTGCCCTGACTGGGAATCGAACCAGCAACCCTTTGGTTTGCAAGCCGGTGCTCAATCCACTGAGCCACACCAGCCAGGGCTTGGGAGACCACATTTTTAAAAAGCTGCTAGCTTAATTTCTTAATTAACTCACATGAGGGGGAAGGGAATCAATGAAAGACAAAGCAACCTGAAAGATGGGCAAAGGTCAGGACTAGATATTCTACTAAAAAAAGTGGGGGTGAAGGACATACAGAGAGGACAGATCTACAACCCAAAACATCACAGGACATTCTTCGCCTATGAGATGGGCAGAGTTTGAAGTGTGATCTCACACACTGCAGGCTGGAGTGAGGAAGCTCTGAGAGCCCCCACCCTAAGTTCCAGGGTGAGGTGCGATCTAGTACAAAGGCCAGCATGGCACCGCAGTCCCCAAGTTGGACTCCTGGTTCACAACTTAGTCTCACCACTTACTGGCAGCCCAGTACAAGCTCTGAACCCCATCAACGTCAGTATCCTCCGTAACTTTCTGAAGGGCATGCTGTAACATCTACCACAAAGAGTAACACACATGCACCTTTGGACCTGGCAACTCCACTGGTTAGTGGTTACAAGTCTGCCAAGAGGCAGGGACAGGAAGGCGGCACCACAGCAGTTTTCAACAAGGCATGTGTCCATCTACACGAGAGATTAGATGTCCGAGCATCACGCGCACACACACTGTATACCAAAGTCAACATCACTTTCCTGGCTTTGGTATTGTGATACAGTTACAGTAAATAAAACCACTGGGGATTCTGGGTGATAGACACGTAAGACCTCTGTCCTATCTTGTATAACTTTCTGTGAATCTATAATTATTTCAAAATTAAAAATGTTTTGAAATTAAAAGTAGAACTGTGTATCTCAGTATATAAAGCTCTACAAGACATATTACATACAGAAGGTATCCAAGGGCAAGTTATAGAAACCCCATTAATAGTGGTGTTTCAGAGCATACATGTGTGTGCTGCATGTTATACCATGAGAGGAAGTGTGAGTAGCCCACATGGAAACAAAGAGGCTTCCATTTTGCTTGTGTTGTGTCTTCCTGTACTATTTGAATGTCCTAATTACATATATATTACTTTTCTTTTTTAAACCTCAGTTGTCTGGGTGGTAAGCTTATGGGTTTCGTATTCTTCTCTACATCTCTCTGTATTTTTTATTTTTGTGTAGCCCATAGGAAAAACATGGCATTAGCAATCGCTCTTTATAGAATCCAAATGTTAATTTAAACCTTAAGTCTCAACAACACAGAATGTTCTTAAATGAATCATAAAAATGTGGCCCTGACTGGTGTGGCTCAGTGGGCTGAGTGCCAGCCTATGAAGGGAAAGGTCACTGACTCGATTCCCAGTCAGGGCACATGCCTGGATTGCAGGCTGGGTATGAGAGAGGCAACCGCTTAGTGTACCTCTTGCACATCAATGTTTCTCTCCCTTTCTTCCTCCCTTCCTCTCTAAAAACAAATAAATAAAATCTTTACAAAAAAAAAAAGTGTATTCACTGAAAAAGCACTCCTCTCATTACTGTATTATCTGGAACCTTCATCTAGGATTCCCCGAGTGGAAAGAGCAGAGTAAGAAGCCCTTGGCTTGTCCGGCTGTGTGCACAAGTTAACAGCAATGTAGCTTGCTCTCTGATGACATGACAGTCAGTTTTAGGGTGGACTCCACTTTTCTTTTTGGTTTATTTAATAAAAGATTAGAAAATCAACAAAAGAAAATGAATAAATTGCTATTAATTAACCAAAGAGTCAAAGCTGCCTTCTGACTTGCAAAGCCTGGGTCTTGCCCTTCCTGCTCTGCGGTGAGCTATCACTGGGAATCAGTTCTCCTAAAAGATGGTATAGCCTGGCAAAGAATCAGAGAAGGGTGATCACATTTCTGGAAAGCAAACATGGGAAAGTATTGATCTGAAATAAGTTCTAAAACCTAATTTCACGTCTGTACATATAATCTAAAGAGATAACAATATGCCTCCTGAGGTCTTCAAAGAACTCTTAATTTTTTAAAAGATTTATTGATTTGAGAGAGAAAGGAAAGGAGAGAGAGAAAAACACCGATTTGTCGTTCCACTTACGTACGCATCCATTAGTCGATCCTTGGTGTGCCCTGACCAGGGACTGAATGCACCCTCGTAGTACCAGGACAACACTGTGACCAACCGCGCAACCCAGCCAGGGCTGAACTCTTAAGTTTTAAAGGCCAAACAGTGTTTTCACAATGCAAACCAAAGTAGTCAAAAATGGCTGGATTGGAGGTGGCAGAAGCAATACTTACTCTTTCTTTTGACCTGCTGGTGGTTTTCACACTAATGACAGGCTCCCCCTTTGACTTATCCATTATAACCGTCCGCTCCGTTCCCCTGCTCCCTTCAGGAAGAAAACGCAGCATCTGTGAAAGCATGCTGACAACCTTATCTCCAGCAAGCAGCACAGAAGCCAGCTGAGGGCTTTCACCACTCCACCAAGAGACTGATGCGAACGCTGGAGCCTCTGTGCCTCCTCCCCGTCTTCATGATGACGTAAGAGCAGCACTACCGATACGGCCCCACTGAGTGGGAAACAGCTGGCAGACTCAGACAGGTCTTTGCTCACCTGGAATGGAGCAGCTCTGACTTGCTCACACCTTACAACTTAAATCAGAGTGAAAGTGGTTCTGCAACATGTGCACAAACAGACCCCACCTGCGGGTCTCCTTTGCCCCTCTCACCACTCAGCCCTAGTGGCTCCAGGACAACCAATTTCAATTTTTACTGCTCCTACACACTCTGGAACGCTCTGCAAAACCCAGCTCTTGTGCTCTGAATTAGACACTGCTGGCTCTGAGGGAGTCCCTCCCCACCCCCACAAGTGGGCTTCCCTTCGATGTCTTCAGCAATGACGACTCCACACCGATTCTTCCTCTCCATGACATGCTAAGTAGGCTCTAACTGCCAGAACAATCACTGATTTAGGGAAATTTGCCACATTTGAGGAACACCTAAAAGACACATTTCTCACGAGACTGTTGGCAAATTACCCCAATGATGACAATCTAACTTGTAATGCACTGCACCAAATCCCAGTGCTCCAAATGGTCAGGTTTTGTTTCTGGTTTTCTTTTTTGAAGGGGAAGGGGATGTGCCTTTTTTGCCACAAAACATTCTGTGGTGTCTCACGCAAACCTGAAGGTGCAGAGCACAAGGAATTTTTATAAAATGACAAGAGGTGGCAAGCTCCAACTGTAACTGCTTCACAGGGTACAGCCGCTGTGAGGTCTTCCTTTTGTTTTTTTTTGGGGGGGGGAGGGGTTGTTTGTTTTTAGATTTGGCTTTAACATCCACTTAGGAAAAATGGGATTAAAAACTTGAAGAACTGCACTGAATTAATTATAAGAACTAGCATATCCTCCTCTCTGAAAAATCCCAGTTTTCTGCTGAAGACTGAAAAAAAACAAAAACCCAGTAAACTTAAATCACTGACCAGAATACCCCCAGATTTCCACTGTCACGTGTGCAGAAACTCCTTTAGCCACGGCATCACCTGAGGCTGTTGCTTTAAAGGCTTCCTATAAGCAGCAACACTCAACAAAGGCACCACAAAGCTCGCTGTACCTACTTGGTCTTAGACAGCCACCAGCCCACCCTGACCCGCTCTTCCTCGTGAACACTTAGACTCACCTGATTTGGTGACTCTGGACCGATTGGTGGTTCCTGGTTTCAGCTCATCTTCGTCTTTTTCCTCTTTTTTAATGTCTTCAGGCTTTTTCCCCTCCTTTTTCTCAATCTTCTCTTCCTTCTTAATTACGGTTCTATGTAAAAACATGCTTATTAAACTTGAGTTCCTGAGACTGTAACAGAAGCAGTCTGCTCACTGAGAGCGCCACACAAAACGAACCAGCTTGGCAGCAAGTTTGGGGAGAATTGTCTGAAAACTGCAGTGAAAACCCCCTCTTCAGACACAGCCCCTATATTCCCACTTAAGTTATCTGCTATACCTCGAAATATGCAGAATAAAACTGCACACTCAACAGGATGTTTTCCCAAAATGCTAGATGCACTCATATATATGACAGGTATGTGAGTAGACACAATGGAAGAATGTTTGTGAAAAACTATTTTAAATGTCTCTTTTGAAACATTTTGTATATGTGGAGTATTTACTTCTGTGGGAAAATTTTTTTTCTCCAAATGAGTACAGTGCCCACAGCATGAAGCAGTGAGGCACCCTGCCCACCAACACTCGGCACGTGGTAATTTCTGCATACTTTAAGGCATTAAAAAATGGTGTTATATGCCCCAAAAATGGCAGTTTTATTCTAAGTAGTGAAATAAATCATTTTTGCCATTTGAATTTGTCTTCTGTATTTCCTAACGCTGTTTATCTCAGGCAATTGAATTCTAGTCATTAAATGCTAACTGTGCACCAAGGTCCAGGACAGGAAAGCCAGGTCCTGCCGGGTTCTCTAACCAGCACTTCTTGCCCTCTCTCCCAGCTCCCTCCTAAACTTTCACAGCACGCAACTGTCATCTTTAAATTAATACTCATTTTAAGAAAAGTTTTAATTAAAAAATGTAAGTAACATACCATAATCATTGATGGTGTGTATCAAAATCAACAATTTTAAATGTTTTTAACATATTGGTTTCCCTTTAAAAAAAATACAGCCCTGACTGGTGTGGCTCAGTGGGGTGGGCACTGTCCTGCAAACCAAAAGGTCACCAGTTCGATTTCTGGTCAGGGCATGTGCCTGGGTTTTGGGCCACATCCTCTGTTCAGAGTGTGTGAGAGGCAATCGGTCAATGTTTCTCTCATACATAGATGTTTCTCTCCCTCTCTTTCTCCTTCCCTTTCCCTCGCTCTAAAAGTAATAAACAAATAAAAAATGCTACACATGCAGCGAATGTCACAGATATATTTGTCCCACCCCCAAGACAACCACCACCCTTGGTGCCATAACTGTCAATCATTCCATTCAGCTCCACTTCTCACACCTTCATAGGCACTTACTTTCACATAACCCTGAGGATCTTTAGGGATGTTTTACAGTTTTGGAAACTGACATAATGGGATGGTCCTTGATAAGTGGCTCTCTAGCACTTTTTACGTCATGCTTTAAAGGTTAATTGTGTGGATATATACACAGATCTAGTTCCTTTCAACTGCTACACAATGGTCCACAGTTATTCACCATTTCCCTTCTGATAGGCTCGGGATCACTCCCAGTGACTACATGACTGCAAATAAAGCCACAATGAACCATCTCTGATGTACCTTTTCCACTACTCTGCAGCAGTACCTTCTCCTTCCAAGGAGAACTGAAAAATGTCATGACAGGAGACCCCTCCCTACTTGTTCTATGCTCATCTGGCACCCCCTTGACACAAAGAACTTATTGATAACACTAAGTTAAAAAGTAGTTTCTAGCCCTGGCTGGTTTGGCTCAGTGGATTGAACGCAGGCCTGTGAACCAAAGGTTCGCCAGTTTGATTCCCAGTCAGGGCACATGCCTGGGTTACAGGCCAGGTCCCCAGATGGGGGCATGTGAGAGGCAACCACATATTGATGTTTCTCTCCTTCTTTCCTTCTTCCCTTCCCCCCCTTTCTAAAAATAAATAAATAAATCTTTTTTAAAAAAGGTAGTTTCTAAAAAACAAAAGCAAAAAAACAACAACACATGAACAGAGGAAAAAAGGCTCAAGGGATATACACCGAAAAGTGTTCCCAGTGGGATTATGCCTGACTTCAGTGTGTGCTTTTTGGATAGCAATTACAGGAAAACCACTAGTCAGCAAGACAAGCCACCTTTATGGACAAGCTTCTCTATTTCACTTAGGCTGAAAACTAAGCCTAGAAATTCTTAAAATGAAAGAAAAGGTTAATAAAGATGTTTATTTGAAAAAAAAGAAGGTTAAAAACAAACTTTAAAATGCTCAATCTCCTAGGCAAACCACTTGAAGGCCATTTGGTTTTAAACATCTTAAGCTTACCAAATTCAGTGCCTTAGCACTAGGGATTATATCCTGTTCTTGCTGCTTGCTAGCTGAGCTGTGTGACCTTGGGTTGGCTCCTCCCCTTTCTGAGTCAGTTTTCTCTTCTACCTACACAGAACATAGACCTCACAGTACTCTTCCAGGGACTAAGGGAACCCACGGACACGTTAGCTGATTATAATCCCTTTTTCCATAAACATATCTCACTTTTGTGATTTGAAAAATCAATGAATGAAAAGCATGTCAAGACACTAAGAAAAGCAAGAACTCTAAACAGCTCCCCACGTAGCAGTGCTAATAGATGTGCTTCTTTCTGAGAAGTTGCTGATTAAAATCACAGGTCTCACTTCTAACTAAGTACATGAAGGCCATTTCTCATAGGCCTACAATTTCCAATTTGGCCACAATAAAGACTGGCAATTGCATCATTAAAAACCTAGTCCAATGTATGAGTGTTGATGTCCATGGCCATGTTTACATAACTATAAAATTTCTTATGTAAACAAAGGAATTACTGTGAGACTAACAGAGTCTCAGCAAAGGGTTCAATTTTTAGAGTGTGAGTGGAGCTGGAAGTAGAAATAAATTGTGTTGACAATATAAACTTAATACAAACACATAGCCATCTGAGAATAGACCTTTATCAATCATTGTACCAAAGTCTACCCCTCCCAAAAGATAAGCCTATGATTTTGATAAAAGTATAAATAAGCAATGCCTGCTCTGAAAGACCTGTCCCTACTTTCATCTTTTTTTAAACAAAAAATGATTTCATTTTTTTATTTTTAGACAGAGGGGAAGGGAGAAAGAGAGGGATCGAAACATCAATGTGTGGTTGCCTCTCGCACGTCCCTGTACTGGGCACCTGGCCCGCAACCCAGGCATGTGCCCTAATTGGGAATCGAACTGGTGACCCTTCGGTTCGCAGCCCGTGCTCAATCCACTGAGCTACACCAGCCAGGCCTACTTTCATCTTGATTAAAGCTACAAATCACATCCTTTATAAAAGCAGCATCTCAGAGCTTTGGTTCTCAAATTACTGTGCCAAGGTACCCTCAAAGTACCAGAGTGAACTCACAGGTACTCTGGGATATTTCAAGTTTTTGAGGGAAATACAACAATACTTGACAACTGTCAGATGCTGCACAAACTTCTAGCTTGAAGATGTTCATTTCAATATCCAATCAGGCTACATTCCTTTGAATAACACTGTATCTTTGCAAAGCTGAGATGAAAAGCAAGATTCATGTGAAAATCAACCTGGACCACAAAATGATTCTAACATGTGAGAGGCTGTGCAAGGGCCCAGGATGTTAAGAATGAAAAAGAAATATTGTTCATTCATTTTGTGTGCTATTTTTATCAGCAGGCTACTAGGTTGTTTGGATGTAAATATTTATTAAGGATCATCTGAATCTATTTTTTAGTGATAAGGTTACTCCAGTGAATAGCTACTGAAACCTGAATACTAAAGTGGCAGCAGGACGTAAAAATCACCTGCAATATAAATGAGAAGCTAGTGAGGCTGTCTACGCAAAGGGTACATGCTTGTTTCACGAGTGACCCTGTGGCTACGACCCACCCTCCTCCTCGCCATCGTCCCAAGAGAAAGCTTAAAAAAAAATCACTTTACTTTTCAATTTTGATCTCCACAGAATGATGTCTGTCAATACTAGACACTTTTTCCTTCTTTACTTCACACTCCTTTCTGTCAGACAGCTTTTTCCCAGCAGGTTCGTTTTTGGCCTAAAATATAATGCAGACAGAAATGGCTCAGAGACCAGGTCCTCTTCCATGTGAAGTCGTGAGTTGGAACAGGCAAGGACTGTCTCACCTTCTCTACAGAGATCATTCTGCCATGAAGCTCAGTTCTGTGGAGATGGCTGATACACTTTGTGGCCTCATCGGATGCCGACATGGTGACAAAGCCATAGCACCGAGCCCCAGGACTACGGGCGTTGGTCACCACTTTAGCCCCAACAACCTTCACGGGAAAGGGCACTCTTATTTTCTCATATAAATAACCACACAATGTCAAAGATTATTAGCAGTTAATGGATCATCAAAATCATTTCCACTGGTTTTTACTTCTCCAGAAACTGTCAGTTCTTCATAGTTACTAAGCCAGTTCTAACTAATTCTGACCTATCAAAATACAATTGCTTTTGATACATCAGCTCTCATAGTGACAAAAAAACAAATAGGAAAAGCTGAAATCAGTTAAACATCACTAACCACAACTTGTTAATTAATCAAAAGCCCATCTCATTCGGATCATTTTCTCCAATTCCACTGTATCCACGTATAGCTGAAGGAATATCTACTCAGAAATGCATCCCTATCTATGTGGCCCACAGCTAAGAAGACCTCTAACACAGATGTAAAGCAAACTTCCACTTCCGGCCAGAGTGGAATATCAAGCATTAACCCTGCTACCTGAGACAACTTTAAAAAAAAAAAAAAAAAAAAACCACCAAAAAACAAAAAAAAACAGGAGGAAATGCAGGCAACACGAGTTTTCAGACCCCAGACATTAGGGTACACAGAATGGTGACACTTGCAAGAGTGGAAACACATGAGGCAGACGCATGGTTGTCCTGCCTTACTGCCTAGAGGTTCCAGGCCATGGGCAGGGAGGAGGAACCCAGGGGCTGGTATCTCTGAAGTGAGGAGATCAAAGCAGCGAGCAATCACAGCACCACAGAGAGAGCCATGCAAAGGCAGCTGTAGAAAGCTGCACAGCGCATGTCCATGAGAAAACTGTCAAGGCTAGGGAGAGGACTGCCTGCAGAAGTAGAGGGAATAAAAGCCCCAGGCTCACTCAGGGCTGCAAAAGGCCCACTTCACCCAGAGTTAAACCAAATGGCTGGGTGGGAAAGCCTGTAATTCATGGGCATCAGGCTTGACTGCTCAGAAGGGTGTTGCCTCAAGAGCAGATGAAGAGAGCCCTGAGCTCTGGTCTGATTAACGAAGCTCAACAGCAAGCCTTAGAAGGAGCCAATAACTGAACTGTGCCCCAGCCAAAGCTCAAGGAAATGTGTAGGGACGCATGAACTAGCAGTCAACAAGGAAAAAGCCACAATGCCTGATATCCAATCAAAAACTACTGGGTTAGCCAAAAAGAAAGTCTGACTCTAATGATGAAAAACAAACTAACCAACAGAATCAGACTCAAATGACACAATGACAGAATTAGCAGTCAAGGATACTAAGCAGTTGTTTTAGCTATATCCTAAATATACAAGAAGGCAGAGAAACAACTGAGCATGTTAAGTAGACACATGAACAATATTTAAAAATACCCAAATCAAGCTTCTGAGATGAAAAATACATTAGAAGGGATTGACAACAGACATTGCAGAAAAAAAGATTAAGGAACGTGAAGACATGGAGAGAAGCTATTCAAAATAAAACAGAGAAAAAAGACCACCACCACCAAAGAAATCAGAGCAATATATATTGAGTCCTCATAGACAAGGAATGTAGGAAAAAAATTTAGCAAATGAAATCAACACATACCATCAGCAAAGTGCTCCAAACCACTGATAAACAGAAAACCTTAAAGGTAGCCAGAGGAAGAAGAGCCACACGTGCTAGAATGAGAAGCACAGCCAACTCGTGGGAAACCGTGTGAGCCAGGAGGCCGTGGAGCCAGCTTTGTCATCTGGAAGAAAATCAACCAACCTGGAATTCCACACCCAGTGAAAACAGCTTGCAAAATGAAGGCAAAAGGATGACTTGCAGACACACAAATTCCTCATCGGCAACCCTGACCTATAAGAAATGTTCATGGAGGAGGAGAACGATACCAGTGGTAACTTGGATAAAAACAAAAAGGACTAAAGAGCACCCAAAATTGTGAATATATAAGAAATTAAAAATTCACATTTTTTATTTGTAAATCTCCTTAAAGGTAATTGTTTATTTAAAAAAACACAACAAAACAACAAGCCAATAATATACAGTGTGGTTTGCTGAGTAGAAAATGTGTGACGGTAACATCACAAGGCTGGGGGTGGGCAAAGGCAGCGTACTGCTGTGAGGTACTGGTGTAGCATCACTGGCAGATGGATTTCGGTGAGTTAAGACAGGTACTGTAATTCCTAAAAGCAACTCCTAAAAAAAAAAGTTGTACTTCAACCAAAGGGACAAAGAAAAAAATCAAAATATGTCGAGACAAATGAAAATGGACAGTCAACATATCAAAACCTATGGGATGAAGCAAAAACCATTCTAAGAGGGATATTCATAGCAACAGATGCCTAAATCAAAAAACAAGAAAAATCTCAAAAAAACCCCTAACTTTATACCTCAAGGAACCAGAAGATAGTTGTTCTAGTTATATATAGTCATAGGTAATAAACCACAAATCATAAAAAATACCCAATACAAAAGGCAGCAAATAAAGAGGAACCAAGTGATTCAAGAAGAAACAGAAGAGAAAACAGAGCCAGAGTGCAAATTTAAACCCCGTTGCAAGAATGTTTGTATTAAATGTTAACATTCTGTAGGACATCTGAAGTAAGGGTAGGGCCAGCCCCTTTGGAAGTGCAAAGGGCCCCTGAGAAACAGGAGCCCTGGGTTCTGGCTCTGACCACCTCTGATTGTGGGTCAACCTGAAGAAGTCACCTCTTCTTTTTCAACCTGTGCTCCCAACTAAGACAAGGTCCAGAGAACAGTCCATGTTCTCTGGGTTCGCTGCAGACCCTGCTTTTGTGCTTCTGCTCCCTCCCACCCCCCACCCCGTCCCCAGGGATGGAAGAGTTCTGCTCTGACTGCAGAAGAAAGCCCCAGAGTACCCCATACATGGCCAAAGGTGACAGAAGCCTCTGCTAGCAGATGACAAAGGTGTCAGTTCTCAGAGCAGAGATGAAGCTTCGCATTTTTACCTCTCCTTAAGGTCAGAGGGCTGAGTCAATTATGGTGTTTGACCTTTCTATCAAAGTAATTATCCTTGCAGGGCATCACTTCCAATAACAGTTAAACCCAAATGAGGGCTGAGACCATGAGAAGTTCGCATATCCCAGACCACCCCATTCCCCTTGCCCTCTGCCCTGAAGCTCTTCACAGCAGCCTTTGATGAGTTCACCTAAATTATAAAGCCCTACCCCACCACGGGGCCTTCCTCTATCTGAGCTGAACTCTACAAGCATGCCAAACTCCAATCGCTCAAGCCTTGCTCTAAATATCTTCCTCAGGGAACCCACTTCCCAAATCTAAATTAGATCTCCCTGCCATACACAACTGGCATGCTGTAATTTTCCTTAATGTACTTACTGCATGTATTATATTGAATATGTATTTTGTAAATGATTTTCCCACCAGCCTGTAAGATCTATGATGACAGGGACTTTTTTTCTGTTTGCTTAGGCTTTACAATCAGTGCCTGAGTCCAAAAGGTAGTCAACAAAATAAATGGGTAGATTACAGCTTAATAGTTTTCCAAGGCCTTCTGAATGCTTCTTCTGGACCCTGTCTGCTTAAGTAACTAAAGCATTCACGAATATCCAACTGGGTGACGCGGATCTGAGCAAAGGTATGACCACAGCAGGCCAGGATGACATAGCCACAGAAACTGTCTGGAATCCTTGGAATTTCTTAACACCTCCAGGCACCAAACCCCTACCTCTCCCTCAGAGAGCCACCTCCCACAGGCACCCAGGAGACCAGAGCTGTCTCTATGGCTTATAAGAAGACTGCTTCATCACCTAATTCTAAAATAAGAGAATCATTTTTAAAAGTCCTTAAGGTTCCTTGGAAAGCTTCTGAACTGTATTATTTTCCTCCTGCCCCCATAAGTAGCATATCAGGTGACTTATTTGTAAACCACCATCATATCCCAGTTCTCAGATTATATACGCAAGATGCTGCAAGATATAGAAGTCAACACTTCACTTACTGTTAAGGAGAAAAAAAAAGTCAGCATGCCAGCTTTAAGTTTTGCATAGGCCGAAAGATAGCAGCTTCTTGAAGAGAAGTTAGGACCACAAGAACATTCAGACTGCAGCTGTTTACACGTTTTCTACATAGTCCTCTATGCCATGATACTCTGCTCTGCCTGTTATCCACTCTCAACCAGAAAAAAGGCACACAACCCAAAACCACATGGGTTTTCCCCCTTGAAGATCCCCCCCTCTTGCCTTTTGTTAAAACATAAATGACCATCAAATCAGCAAAAACTGGTATTTTTTAATGCCAAATTGAGGCGAGGCAGCAAGACATAAGGGAGAGCATACCTTCCCGTACTTGCTGAAAAGGTTCTTCAGATCTGTTGCTCGAGTTGTGGAGGACAGCCCACTGACCCACAGATTCCTACCAGAACTGCTGCTGATACGACCTGGAGCAGGAAGGAGAAGATTACGCTTTGCCCCCAGGCATAAACGGAAGCACAACCACTCCTAAGATGTGGCCCTCTCTCAAACACTAACTACATGCGATTTCAACTCTTCTGATTCGAGAACTTAATTACTGTCAATATCAAGGACAGATGAAGAATCTGGATGGCAGAAACAGAGTTTTCTTACTTGAGGAATAACCATGTCCAGGTCAGTTACAAACTGAAATGCCTTCCAATGAAGATCACAACCAAGATACCAGTTTCTACAACTCCTGTTACATTGTTCAGTGGAGAACAGGATTGTAGGAGGATGCAGTGTAACAGAATTTTCACTATCCCATAAATGACAACCACGAGAGAGACATAAAACACAGCTCACCAACATTTAAAACTAATCTCTCGAGATACAATTACATGATTTATTCCAGCAATCCACAATAAAACAAACTAATGGATCCAGAACCTGGCAATTTCCAGGCTCCTCCCTCCCAAGCTAAGGGATCCATAGGTGGCTCCTCAGGATGTAAGTTAAATCATACCTTTTTCATCTTTAATGATTGGCTTTATATCTTTTTCTTCCTTAAAAGAACTAGAGATAAAAGTTAATGTTAATCACACAGGAAAAAAACAAAAGAGAACTAAATTAAAAGTAAAATGTGCTAAAACTGAATACCTACCAGAAAATTAGTCTGAAATAAAATTTTAACAGACGCCTTTGCAAGCTTATATTGGATATCTGCCCCCCCAAAATACAATGTCAGATTCTTAAGTCAATCGATTTAACTGAAGAGAACACTTAGCAATTAAAAGCACAACCATAGTAGGTTGGGAAAAAGAAATCAAATCAGCCATTAAAAATACAAAGAGAAATCAAACATTATTTAGAAGTAATCTACAATTTCGTCAGTCTGGCTGGCCAATTGCAGAAAAAAAACAGCTTATGTGTGTCATTAAACGACCAATGAAAAGGAGATAGCGTCTGGTCTAAAACTGAGAAAAAACAAACCTCATTTTCTGATCAGCGCCCTCACTGGCTGAGGACTCTTTAGGAGCCGGAGGGACT
>VMDR010001445.1:0-126977 GCA_007922815.1 Macrotus californicus | reverse complement strand
CAATCCATACGCCCCCACCCCCCACCCCCAGTGCCTCGCACAGACCGTGCCCGGCCCTGGTGCAGACCGGTTTTCCCCCTGCTTCTCACTTGCACCCTCTGCTCCATCCAGACATCCTGCCCTCAGAACCCGAGCGACCTGGTTAAAAGTCCCCCGAGCTCTGGCCAGGTGGCTCATTTGGTTGGAGTGTCACCCATACACCAAAGAGGCTGTGGGTTTGATCCACACTCGGGGAGCACACAGGAGGCAACTGATCGATGTTTCTCTCTCTCCCCCCTTCCTCTCTCTCTAAAATCAATAAACATCCTTGGGTGAGGATTTAAAAACACTTTTATAAAGCTTCCTGAGGGTCCAGAGGAGGGTGGAGGGATAGAGGAAATTGTGTAGGGAGGTGGCCGAATGATGGGGTTCACGGGAGAGGCCCCAGTTTCCTGACACACAGCACTGGGGAGAGGTGTGTGGCCCAGCTGGGGGTGTGCTTCTCAAACACCATCCCCTCCAGAAGCCACAGGCTGGATGCTGTGACCGATGGTGTCAGGTCGCCCATGCTCACTCCGCCACGGGCCAAACCCGCCCCTCTCTTGCCTGCCTTCCAGTGTATGTCTCCGTGACCTGCGCCTTCCGCTATGGCCAGGAAGACATCGACGTGATCGGCCTGAGCTTCCGCAGGGACCTGTACTTCTCTCGGGTCCAGGTGTTCCCTCCCGTGGGGGCAGCAGGTGCCCTCACAAAACTGCAGGAGAGCCTGGTCAAGAAGCTGGGGGCCAACACTTACCCCTTCGTGCTCACGGTGGGTGACCCCTCTCTGGTGCGCTCCCCTGCCCTGGTTCCTCCACCCACAGCACCTTGTGATGTGACCGGGAGCGAAGGAAAGGGGACAGAGGCATGACTTCGCATTTGTGGGCCTTCAAATTGCACCCTTGGAGGAAATGCTAGATTGCACGGGCTGTGATTGTCTTTTTTCAAGCCCTTGAAAATAGCCTCTCAGCCTTTGAGGACACGGTTGGAACCCACGGTTTAAATGTTCCCCTTCACCAGAGCACCTAATTACATGCGCGTGCCCCTCCTTAACTGGCCCCTCTAGAAATAGAAAGAAGTGCCCCTGCGTTGGCCCCAGGGGTTCCGGACAGAAGAGCTCCTTATGAGATGGGGATCATAGTGAAATAGGAAGCCTTGTCTATAGCTCCGTGGGTCCCCATAGATAAATCGCTGCATCTCTCGCGGCCTCGTCTCCCCTGGGGACACCTGGCTCCCCCACGTCCAGGCTGCTTGTCCTCTGAGACTTGGTGTGAACTCCTTGCTAGCGTGTCTTAAGGTGATAGACTCCTCCAAAGTTACCTGGTTCAGCCTAAAATGGAAGGAAGTTCCGATGCACATTACCAGGTGGATGAACCTGGAGGACGCCGTGCTATGTGAAAGGAACCCGTCACAGAAGAACAGGCACTGTGCAGGGCTGTTCACCTGAGGTCCCTGGAGTGGTCCAAGCCCTGGACACAGAAGGCAGGATAGACGCTGCCAGGGGCGGGGGGGAGGCGGAGGTGGAGGGGAGCGAGTACGGGGTGAGGAAGCAGCTCCGGAAGTGACAGTACGGATTTGTGCAGGGCAGTGTGAGGGCAGTTAATGCCACTCAGCTGTACGCTTCGAAGAGTACGTTACACTTCCAAGAGTACGTTTTAGGTTACGTGTGTTTTATCACCATGCTGTTTTAAAAATCACTTCAAACACGTTTCACGGTCCTGGGTGCTCCATGCACCGGTCCTGGGAATCTGAGGTGACGTTAGATTTTGGAGCCCACAGGCCAACGTGTATCAAACCTTAAAGATGTGATTTTGACCGGGCAGCTCCCCTTCCAGCCCCGTGGCCTCTGGAGTGAGCTGAGCAGAGCTGTGTGGAGACGGCTGAAGAAGGGCGTTCACTGCAGCATGTTGGTCATGGCAAGAGGTCCAGACCCAGCAACAGAGGAGCCGGCTGACTAATGAAATGTGGGGCTTCTGGAGGCACAGGCTGCGACATACGGCGGGGGTGTGGTTGTAGCACATCCCGAGGAGTAGGGTCAGGGTCAGGGATGTGAGCAAGCCAGACACAGGGCACATGCATCCCGTGGTCCCACGTCTGAGAAACACAGCCACGTCCACGCGTGTCTTTGTGTCCGGGTATACAAGACACTCTGGACGGCTCTGTTCACCGTGTCTGTCGTTCCGGGTGCTGGGGGCATGCATGAGCAAGCATTTGCTGTTGTGTGCGCCTCGCCCTCGTTTCCCAGTTTTTGCACAGTGAGGACACCTCACAGGCGGAGTCACCTCTGAAAGAAGTGACCGGTTGTTTCTTCCTGCAGTTTCCTGACTACTTACCCTGCTCGGTGATGCTGCAGCCAGCTCCGCAGGATACAGGCAAGGTTGGTTCCTGAAGCCATGCCCTGGATTCCTTTCTTCCTTCAAAAGACTTCAGAAAACGGCCTTTTATCACGGGAAGTTTCAAACACAGAGAGACAGCCTAATGAGCCTGTCGTTAGTCTTCAGCTGGTATTAGCCGTGAGCAACCCTGTGAACAAAATGGTTAGAGTCCCCCCTCACGGGTCTCACAGGTCGATGGAAAGAAACAGGCAAGAAGCAGATCACAAGCTCCTGCGGGCACCTCCAAGGGTGCTGGGCACTCTGGAGGGCAAGAGGCTATGAGAGGCAAAAGGAGTCGGGGGAGGGAGACTTGGTGGGTTGCTGAAGGACGGCTTCTCTGAGAGGGTAAAGGAGATGCCATTCCCTCCTAGGGGACAGTCTTCCAGACGGGGGACGCATTACATGTGGCGTGTGCCAGAGCAGGAGGAGCAGGGGTGGAGTGGTGGAGGCAGAGCAAGGGAGGTGGGGGGTGGGGCTGTGTGCAGCCAGATCAGGAAGAGTCTCAGCGACCTACCACTGTGCGAACTTGAACTTTTCCTGGGCGATGTGGGAGCCACTGGTGGGCTCCACACAATGGGTCCTGACTTAGTTTCCAAAGGGCTCTGGCCATGGTGCTGAGGGGGGCTTGGGGTGGCCAAGCTCGCGCTCCGAATGGACAGAGAGCAAAGAGACTGAGTCTGTGCAGGAGACAGGGACCGTGCTGGAGGGACCAGGGACGCCCAGCAAGGAACGAGGACCGTGGGTGCAGGAGGAAGAGTGAAAGTTGCTGGGATTACCGCCAGAGGGTCACTGGCATCTGGGGTCTACGGGAGAGGGAATGGAAACATGGAGGGGAGGGCAGGGAGTGGCAGGCCTGTACCAGAGGGGTGGAGGGGGCGGGGTCTGGGGCAGTGGCCTCCAAGGTGGGGACCTGCCTCCACGGGAGAAGTTCATGAAGCCAGGGCAGGGGGTCAGCCACAGCATTTCAGAAAAGGGGGACGTGAGGAAATGGAAGGGAACAGGACAGCTCAGAGCGCCCCACACGCGGCAAGTAAAGGCCAGCTCACGGGTGGGGGTTGTCCCGCCTAAGTGCCTCTGTTTACTGGGCCACACTGTGAACTTCACTTCTCACCGAGGGCAGTGAAACCCCTGAAAGCCCCTGGTCCAGAAATCGGGCGCAGGCAGCCAAGATGGAAAGGACGAGGCCACTAAATGGGAGTGGGGGACACTGTGCCAGCCCAACAAAGGGCCACCCTTTGATCCGTCCCTAGAGAGGAGGTGATCAGACCTCAGTATGAACTGAGGTCGGGGAGGTCTGGGCAGGGGTGTCTGCGTGCCTGGGGCTGCGGGCCGCACTGCTGAGGGGCCTTGGAGCTGGGGCTTGGAGAACACGCAGAGAGAAAGAGAGCCCTGGGGCCTTTCAGAAGAAGGGACCATGTGTGCCCAGCGTAAATCGCTGCAGGGAGCACACCCAGTGGGAGGGTGGGGGACAGCGATCGAGGGGTTGCATGGCTAAGAATTCCAGGTGGTGGGGAGTCACAGCGTTTTAATGGTGAACCCTGAAAAGGATGAGGCTGAGACAAAAAGACCAGGTGCCAGGTGACACCCCCAGGGGAGGCTCAGCCTGTCCCAGGAAGGCAGGTGCTGACCAAGATCTTTTCTGCTCTCTGTCCCTGCAGTGCTGCGGGGTCGACTTTGAGGTCAAAGCATTTGCCACAGACAGCACGGATGACGAAGAGGACAAAGTTCCCAAGAAGTAAGTTGTGGGGCTAGGTGAGGGGCTGGGGGGCGGGTTATAGGAGACCCTCCTCACCTGTGTCTGTGGCAGAACTCACTCCAGGGGGCCCAGCCCAGGGTGTGGGGACACCCTCCACCCAAGGACTGGGGGTCAATGGCTGATTATTTGGGGGGAAAAAAAACAAAAAGAATGACAGGAGAGTTGGCGACCTCCAGGGCTCACCTAAGCCCCTGGAACCTCCAGGTTCCTGCTTTCTTTCCTTTTCTTTTTCTTCCTCTGTCATCTCTTTGTGGTGCCAAAACATGCGCAGCACGAAGTTGACCATTTTCACCGTTTGCAGGCGTGCAAGTCAGCGGCATTAAGTGCATTCACTGTGCCGTGACCGTAGTTACACACGAAGCCCCTCATCACCCCAACAGCAGCTCCCCGCCCCCCTGAGCGACGCCCCGCATCCCTTCTGTTCTCCCAGGCCTGGCCTCCCGAGTTCTTCTCGTCCCTGAGCTCGGTTTCCAACTGCGCCCCCAGTACTTTCTCCTCAAACTCAACGTGCACCTGCCGATGCCGCCATAAGTAGCAACAATGGTGCACATGCTTGAAGCTGTCACATAAAGCACATGACATGCTCCCACATCAGCTCCCCCCCAGAGGAGGTGGCCCAGTGTCCTCATGGAGGGTGAGAGCTATTCTCGGGAGAGCAGGTGGGCCCCACGCCCCCTAGCTGGGGAAATCCCAGAGAGAGCCGGGACACCAGTCCTCAGCCTCTCCTCCAGACCAGTCCCCCCAGCCCTCTTTGGGGTCTCCCCTAGTCGTTTGTGGGGTCCCGGCATGAGTGCAGGAGAGAGCCTCAGGCCGGCTGCCTTGAGGAGGCCCGGCCCTGCCCTGCCCTCAGGGCTACCTGTGACTCTCTGCCCGCAGGAGCTCTGTGCGCTTACTCATCCGTAAGGTGCAGCACGCACCGGCCCAGATGGGTCCCCAGCCCCGGGCTGAGGCCAGCTGGCAGTTCTTCAGGTCCGACAAGCCCCTGCACCTTGCAGTCTCCCTGAGCAAAGAGGTAACCCACCAGCGTCGCTGTGCCCCCTGTGGGAACAGGCCGGGATGGGGCAGGCCTGGCCTCGGGGCCCTAACTGCTGTGGGCATGCCTCTAGGAACAGTTTAAGCACCAGCGTTTGAGGACAGTGGGCCCTTTTCCATCATTCGGACCTAGGAAAGGTGGCCATAGAACAGGGTCACACTGACTTGGAGTCCATTCGTCATCAGTCCTGACTAACTGGTGGGGAGGGGGAATTTCACATACCCCAAGCCTAGGCTGTCTTTGCTGCCCTCGTCCCGTGGACCTCATTTGTCAATGTGGCACCAATAGGTGTGGTATCACACACCGTGTACTTCCCTGGAAAATTCAAGTTTCACTGTAACCATGAGAGGGTGGCTGTGACACAAGTGAATGTCATCTGTGTTGTGTGTCACAGCGATAAAAGGTGACGAGCCACTGGCCAAGGCTGTCTCTGGTCCCTCTGGTCACCAAGAGTCATGCACGCATGTCAGCCAGTGCCTAAATACTCCGTGTGCACACGTGTGAGGGCATGCCCTCCTGGGCCCAGGTCACCCGGGGAACCACTGCTGAGGAGGGCTCTGCCCCAGGATCCCCACTGATTTCCCCCCGTTTTGCTTGTTCTGCCCCAAACAGCCTGTGAGTCCACCCAAGACCCCGGGGCTCACTCTGCAGTGACCCTCAGGATGTGCACGTTCCGGGCAGCACACGGCTGTCACTGTGTCTTCCTTGGAAGTGCAGGAATCCAGCCCCGTTTACTCTGTTAAGGGACTGAGATGAATTTAGAAAGCCATGAAATGAGAGATGCCACCACGCCGTGTTCCCCTTTTCTGACTTTTCTGCTAACTTTTCAGATCTACTTCCACGGGGAATCCATTCCTGTGACTGTGACTGTGACCAACAACACAGAGAAGACCGTGAAAAAGATTAAAGCATTAGGTAGGACCTTCTGCTCCAAGCTGGAGAGCGGAGCCTCCTAGAACTTTTCGGTCGGATCCTATTTCCCAAGGGTCTGTCCTCTGGTTGGGAAAGGCCCTCCTGGGTCCTCGGAGCCTCCTGTTCGTCTCTGTTGTCACGGATGGCAGGACCTCTGAGTGAGGAAAGCTCTTCAGTGTCATCACATACAACCACATGCCCAGTTTAGGGTTGCCTTTGTTCTGGGGACAACATCCTGATAGGTGACCTTTCGTCTTCCATGGCTTCCTGGAGGGGCTCAGGCCAGGTCTTGGGCAGCCAGGACAGGAGTTTCCTCCGCAGATCAGAGGAGAGCTGGGGAAGCGCGCCCCGAGAACCCTGGGCTTCCTTGTGGGCTCTGCAGGGCATGGCCTCCCGGAGCCCTGTCAATCCACTGAGCCACACCAGCCAGGGCTACGGCTTTGTTTTACGTTGGTTTGCTTCACATGCCTCTAAGTCCTTGTAGGACCTAGTTCATTTATTTAGCATGAGGTATATATAGTGTTCTCCACAGTGTTCCACAAAGTAGCAGGGTGTGGAAGTATCATTGGATACTTTGCTTTAAAATTATTCCCCAAGGTTTTATAAATCCTAGCTTCGATGCTGTTAATTTTTGAAAGAAGCCGTTGTTTTCTGAAGCAAGAGGTCTGAAGCTTCCTCTAGGCTGAGCTCTGCTGAGTGCTTCAAATTGTTTCTTTTAATCCTCAAATTGGATGTTCATGGAGGTAAAAATTATCTTTTTAATCCTCACAACACCCATTTGAATTAGAAGCAATTATCATCCCCCATTTTGGTGATGGGCAAACTGAGGCTTAGAAGAGCTAAGTAACTCACAGCTGAGGGCTAAGCTGGGAGCTGAGCCCAAGTCGAGTGACTCCAGAGTCCACCTCCCTGTCCACCCTGTGTGGCCTCTGAATGGTCTCGGACCCCTGAGGAACATGCTTGTTCAGTGAGACAGAGGATGCTGGCGGTGGGGGAGGGGAGGCAGTTTGCAGGAAGTGGGCCTGCGGTAAGTTCCGGGGTGCTGGGACATTGTGTGCCTTGAGAGGACTCCCAGGGGCAACCCAGGGGCTCCACAGAAATGAGGGGTCTCCCCGGAGGTGCAGTTTCAGGAGACTGGCTCCTGGGTGAGAGCCGTCGAGAGCAGGTTATTGGTGAACAGAAGTGGCCTCAGAAATCCCAGCCCTTAAGCCTCGAGCTGAGAAAGCCAAGCCCGAGACGCATTACAGAGGGAAGACCAACCACGTCCCTGGAAGGCCGGGAGGCTCCAGGAACACGTGTGGAGGGCCCCACGTGACTCGCCCACCCCTGTCCTCTCTGCAGTGGAACAAGTGGCCAACGTGGTTCTCTACTCGAGTGACTATTACGTCAAACCAGTGGCCGAGGAGGAAGTGCAGTGAGTAACTGTGGGGTTTCTACTTCCTGGGCGGCCCAGGCTTCTTCTCCTCCTTCTCCTTTCCTGCCTCCTGCTGAGGGGGTGAGTGCTCAGCTAGCCGCCAGTGCCCCTCGTCCTTCTCCTCCTCCCACTTCCCGGGCTGGGGGAAGATTAGCCTGGCCTCTGCAGCCTCCCTCCCAAGGGCTCCGAGAGACTGGTCAAACTAGGACACGAGGGAAGCAGGGAAATAAGGTCGGAAATGTCACAGTGGGAACAGCCGGACCTTCTAGCTGTCCTTGGAATCCACCGCTAGGAACTTGGTACAATTCCTCCCCCCAGGCAGATAATCAAACGCCTGACAGCCCAGGGATGGTTCTCTGTCTTTGATCTTCTCAGCTGGAAAATCTCACACCCACAACAACTGCTCAGCCTGCTGTGGTGAATGACTTCTCCCTTTACTAGAATTGCCACCCAACAGGAATCCTGAGATGGCCTCTTCTCGGGGGAGGGAGGGACCTGCCCATTTTTGCTTTGTGCTAGGTGGGCAGAGAGTCATTAAACACGCAGGCTTCTGGGGGTCAGCCCCCTGTAGACCCCCAAGAGGACCTGTTGGGGAGGTCGCTGCCTAGCTGGCACATTCTAAGCACCGATGTATGTAAGAAATGTTATCACGGTTAGGGGAGGGGATTGGTGAGGAAAAGACAAACTGATTCAGCAAGATAATATTACCAAGTATTTGAAAGGCATCTGGGGGATAAACTGTTACCCAAAGCAGATCCAGAGGGAGGCAGGAAAGGAGTGTAACTTGCCATGGCCTCCTGGGTTCCAGGCAGCTGCCTCCTGGCACACGGCCTGTCCCAGCAGTCTCCCCGGCTCACCTTTTGGCAGATGCTCAGCAATGAGCAGAGAATGGTCCTTGGCTGAGTTTCACCCAGTACACCCCATAATCTGGTTCTCTTTTCAGCTCTTGGGTACATTTTGGGCCAGATGATTCCCAGGAAACTGGGAACCAATCTAAGACCCCCAAGGGTGGCAGGGAGATTGACAGCTGGGTGGAATCATGTTGACGGGTCTCAACCCAGGAACCACTCAGAAAGCTACGGAGCATGGCCATCGTCCTTGAACCCCGGGACACCCTGGGCCCTGGTGGCTGGGCCTCTACCAGTCCAGGTCAGACCTGACTCCGGGACTGCCGCCCACTGTCATCCAGTCCCAGATCCTAAAGGTCCTGGGAAGTGGCCTTGCTAGCTGCAAGAAAGGCCATCCCCCTTCCTGTTACCATCCCTTTAGAATATAATGCTCGATTTTGTCATTCTGCTGCCCAAACCAGCTTGTTAAGAGAGGCTCCCGCAGGGCCCGGATGGGAGGGTGTGGGCCATCTGGTGTTCCAGCAGAATTCTGTCATGGACATGCCCAGGGGCCTCCAGTGCACACTGCAGGTGGCAAAAGGCACAGCTGCCTGAAACTCCACAGGGGACTCAAACAGGGAAGCCGTTCCTCAGGTGGCAGTTCAGATTCCCAGCCTGCCCAGGGCAGGCGAAGGGAAGGGCCCTGGGTGGCTCCAGGCGGTGTTTCCAGGGCCTTGCCCATTCTCAATAATCCACCACTGTGGACGCACGCAGACCCCGGCCCCCCCACAGATTTGGTGACAGGCGACTTCCAGTCGGGGCTTGTTGTGGCCTGATAGCCCTGCAGCCAACTGCATGGTTCACAGTCTCAGGAGGACACTAGTGTCGTTCCTGACCCTTGGGCCAGTCGGCTTCATTCAACCCCACAGATCACGCTGGAAATTCAGTGATTAGAGTGGGCTAACGGACTTGAGAAAATGTCATAATCTTGCTGGTGGCCTGTTCCGAGATGCCAGTGATACTCTTCTGCCTCTGGCCAGGCAGACGCGGCCAAACGCACAGGCACCTGAACATCTTTTCATTGAGTTGCAAGGGACTCAGATCCTGGAACACGCTGGATGGCAGACGGGGGCTCCTGGGATTGATGGTGGCTTCATGGCCATAAGAGCCATTTGCCACACCTCCTCTGGTTTTCTTCCTGCAGAGAAAAAGTGCCACCGAACAGCACTCTGACCACGACGCTGACGCTGGTGCCCTTGCTGGCCAACAACCGCGAACGGAGGGGCATTGCCCTGGACGGGAAGATCAAGCACGAGGACACGAACCTGGCCTCCAGCACCATGTGAGTCCTCGTAGCTCAGGAGAGGAGCCCCCGAGACTCAGCACAGCCCTGGCACTGCTCCCCCTGCTCATCTCACCCCCGGGGTTTGCCGGGGACCCCACTCCCACCCCTGGTGCGATGTGGTGGGTACAGCTGTGGGCCTGAGCCAGCCTTGTGCCAAAGCCCAGCTCCACTGGGCCACCCAGGCAGATTGCTCCAGCTGTCTGAGAGCCTCAGTGTCCCCGTCTGTGAGGTGTGGGTGCTGACAGTGCCTTCTCTTATAGAGGTTACCAGGGTTACCGAGAAAACCCATGTGAAATGTGGTGGGGGGATGGACAGCAGGGGGCAGCAGCAGGACGGTGCAAGTCAAAGGGTCATCCGAGGGTAACTGGCCATGTCGGTGTGTGAGATTCAAAAGTACACTTGAGGTGCTCTGAGAGAGGGGAGAAGAGGGAGACTGGCACCTTAAGTCAGCTCATTCGAGGGCGTAACAATCAACCACAGCTCGTTGCATCTGTAAAAACGTGTTCTGGTTTATGGAACATTTTACACACATGCGAGTCTCTCCATATTTTCGTGAGAAAGGTAGATTTGCACACGTTTGATGGATAAAGAAACTGAGGTTCAGCCAGAACGAGAGGCTTGTCCAAGGTCACCTGGCCAGTTGATGGCAAAGTCCCCTCCTAATCCTGAGTCCTGGTTTCACCCTCAACTTCAGGGCTGCCGTCCAGGGCCCTAGAAAGTGACAACTGCAGCAGAATCCGGATTAACCAATCCGTGTGTGTGTGTGCGCGCGCACGCGCGCGCATGAGAGAGAGAGAGAGAGAGACGTTCCCATCCAAGGGAGACGGAGGGGAGGACGCTCCAGGCTGTCCTCGGGCATGTTGTCTTCCCGAGTCTTCGGCCCCACTCTGTTCAAGGCAGAGAGTCAGTTCCTGCAAAGGGCAGGGCCTCAGGCTTACATCCCCCCTTTTCCCCTTTGGCGGCAACGTTTCTCTGCTGAGTGCTTGGCCACATCCCGCGATTCCAGATAAAGGCACTTTGTCCTCTTCAGGGACTTCTGGGCCCCGATG
Source organism: Macrotus californicus (assembly GCA_007922815.1). NCBI lineage: Eukaryota > Metazoa > Chordata > Mammalia > Chiroptera > Phyllostomidae > Macrotus > Macrotus californicus. The sequence continues at coordinate 116,248 of VMDR010001445.1, read as the reverse complement.
AAGTTATCTGGGGGCATCGTGGTCCTGGAAGCCCCCCACCAGAAGGCTCCCTGGGCTTGGTGCCCCCTGCAGGCCCAGAACCTCCCCACCTCCCTCCCTCCCAGCACCCTTCTCAGGTCTCAGCATAGCCATGCCTTCCACCTCAAGCCTCCAGGTCTTTTGGCCACTCTTTTTGATCATCAGTCACGTCGTCTTGGCTAGTATTTGATAGTATTTTTATACCTCAGTCTTTGTTGTCAGACCTCCTGAAACATTTCTGTCCCCAACTCCCTGCACTGGATCCCATGAGATAGCAACCAGCGTGGTGCCTGTCAGGCGGTAGGAGCCCAATGCATGTTTGCGAGACCTGGGACGGAGCTTCTGTCAGGGGCAGTGAGGCTGCACTCTCTAGGGGGCACGTGTGATGGCCCCACACAGGACCCCATTCACTGCAACATGATGCTGGGTGCTGGGGACGCAGAGCAGGAGCACTCAGGCCAGAGACCCATGCTACCTGGCAGCTGGCCAGGAGACTTCACAAGGGATGGTCAGCTTCAACGTGAGGTGTTGGGGGGCATTTAGGAGCAGGCTTGTATGTGGCATGGGGACCCTGGGGCACAGAAAGCTGTGAGGTGGCAAAGGCAGACAAAGGCCACTCACAGATTACTGCCCAGCCATGCTTGGGCTGGACCCTGGAAGATCCGTCTGGCCACAGAGCAGCAGAGAGCTCAGGGAAGGAACTTGGCACGTGGGGTGTAAATTATTGAGATTATCCAGGCAGGAAAAGCCTGTGGAGGATACAGGGGCCAGCCAGGGATGGCAGGTGGGACAGCAGGAGGAGCAGAGGAGAAAAGGGTTTCTGGCTGATAAGCAGGTGGATGAGCATCCATGGAGGCAGAGCATGGAGCACCCGGAAGCAGACCCTGAACTTCCGGAGGGGAAAATGCCAACCTACAAGCAGGCATCCCCTGCCCTGAGTAGGGCAAGTTCTAGGACTTTGGCAGCTTGGCTGGGTTCACCAACTCCTTGAGAAGACCCGCCCCACCCCATGAGGGTGTGCCTGTGTGGGGACAAGGGGCTGGTTCACCCAGGCCTCGCTTTCCATGGCACCCCTGCATCCTTCTGCTTTTCCTCTCTGTGCACAGCATCAAAGAGGGCATAGACCGGACCGTGCTGGGGATCCTGGTGTCTTACCAGCTCAAGGTGAAGCTCACAGTGACAGGGTGAGTATCCTAGGCCTCCTGCCTTGTCTGGCCCGTCTTGGCCTTTGGCTAAGTTGTTTCCTTCCTGAATGACGGGGAGGCAGAAAGCATAGGAAGGACCACCAATTCCACTGACCACCGAGTAGAGTCTTAGAGATGCTATTGTCTGCTTTCATAATTCCGTCTGATAGAACAGCACGTGGGAAGAGGTAGAGAAGCAGATGACGAAATGTGTGCCCAGGTGGCACCGCTGGACAGGAGCGGGTGTGCCTGTGCTCCCGTGGGGAAGCTGACCCGCAGAAAAGGACAGTCAGCTTAGCGTGGCGCTGAGCTTCGGGAAAGAATGGCGGCTCTCGGGGGAGGCACCCGCCCACAGGGAGTGACCGCCCCTCTGGTGCCTAGTGGAGCCACAGAGTGGGGCTTCTGCTCTTAGTAGGAGAGCCCAGGGATCTCAGAGTTCTGAGGAAATGGCTTTCCACTTTTTAATCAAGTGAATTTCTTCCATCTTTAAAACCTCATGGAAAGGGAACACTTGGATTCTCATGTTCCTTCTCAAATTCCGATGCCGATGGCTCTGGCTGCGAACCTCGAGGAGCCTCCGGCGGCTGAACCATCAGGCGCGTCGTCTCAAATTCTGAGCAGATAAAGCTTTGCCCAAATTGGGCTGGGGCAACAAAGCAGAGCATGGGTTGAATTTGCAAATTTTGTTGACAGTGTTTGTGTTTGTTGTGTGTTTTTGAAGTGTGCGGTGTTTTCTTTCACTTTCTGGAAGGGGATGGAAAGCAGGGTAGGGTTCTCTTCGCCGTCAGGATACATGAGGAACAGGCATTTCACAGCTGTGCCCGAGAGAGAAACTCGGCTCCGCGCTTTATCCCAGAACAGTGAGTGGGGCTTGGACTAGGTGGCTCCTTGTTTTGACTAAGCCGCTCGACAGAGACGTGGAACCACAAGCAGAGAGGAGCGGGGGTGTTCGATACGCAGGCAGTCATGAATGAGGGACAGGGCTGGGACACGTCCCGCCCCTGAGCCACGGGAAATAAGGCCATGCCGTCGTGGGGGGCAGTCACCACAGCCCTGTTTGCTTTTGTTCCCTAGCTTTCTGGGAGAGCTCACCTCCAGGTAAGCCATGTTGTCTGCCTCCTCCGCTTGATTCCCAGGGCAGCAAAGGCATGAACCCGGGCTCAAACCACTCGCGGTGCGACCTGGGTTCCTGGCAGCTCGGCTCTGAGCCATTGTGAAAGGGTGCCCGCTGCCTCTCAGGTGCGTCGCGCAAACCCTGGCAGAGAGGTGTGAGGCCGGGGGTGTCTCTTTGAGACCACAGCTGGGCCACCCCTGGGTAAGGACACGCGCACACACACTCAGGAAAACCCTGTACCTAGTGAGCACTCTCTCCCATGCTCCCGTTCCCCTAGTCCCTGGCAACCAGGAATCTGCTTCCTATTTCTATAGATTTGTCTTTTCTGGCTGTTTCATTCACATGGAATTAGATAACATTTGGCCTTCGGTGTCTGGCTTCTTTCACCCAGCACACTGTTTTCAAGGCTCACCCATGTTGCAGGTGGATCAGTGCTTCATTGGATGAATAATATTCCATTGTATGACCCCTTTTGTTTATCTGTTCACCTGCTGGTGGACATTGGCTTGTTTCCACATATTTGGCTGTTGGCTATTGAGAATAGGGACGCTACCTCTCACTTCATGCGCAGAGGCAGCAGGTGAGAGGTCGGAGGCAGGCTCTGGGCTACAAACCGCTTCATCCCCACCCTTGCTACCTCCTGCCCTCACATAGAACCCAGGGTACCCCTTTTCTCCTAGCCCCTGTCTGTGCGTCCGTACTGGGGTCTGATGACAATGGCCTTGTAAATGTGCACTTTGCCTGAAGTGGTAACCGTGGGGCAGGGGATGGTGGATCCCAGGTGAAGCAAGGAGTCACACACACACAGACACGCGTGCACACACACATACACACGCACCCCACCTCTCCACTCTCCCTTTGCCCAGAATTCCCTTCTGCTTTCCTTCCTGACTCCTTTCCTTCCTCCGTTTTGTATAAATTCCAAGTTGCCCCAAAGCCCTTTAGCTTCTGGAATTTGGTGGACTCTGTTCACCTCTGGCAAGAGCCTGGGCTCCCAGTCCCCAAAGCACCAGCCTTCCATCGCTTTAACACATAAAAATTGTGTACAGTTTTGCAAAGGATATTTTTCAAAACTATCCTCTCCCGACCTGTCCTCGACCACAATATCATGTCACTGAAACTCACAAGCTGGAGGAAAGGAACCTAAGCATCGTAGCCTCCTCGGCCATGCGGAAGTGAAGTGTCTGGACCACCTGCTGGGAGGGGGGAGATACATTTAAAATTCCTATGTGCTGCCCTCCTTCCTGATTTCTGGTGTGTTTTGTTCTGAGTCTCACTGAGTCCTGTGTGATTTATAATTGTACGCGTGTCCTCACTGACCCACATGCTTCTTTTTTGTAGTGAAGTGGCCACCGAGGTGCCGTTCCGTCTCATGCACCCCCAGCCCGAGGACCCAGGTCAGTCGTCCCTTGTCCCGGCTTTCTCTAGTCACTCACTGTTTGCAGGTTGGTTACATAGTCCCTGCTAGTCTTTCCTGACTGCCTTGGTGAGTATGGGTGTGGCCACATCACCCTCAAGGTGCCCCAGGGGCCCTGGAAGGGGTGCTCCCCTGCACAGTCCAGAGCCCCCAGGCACTGGCCCACCCTCAGTGAGCACAGGGAGGCGCAGCAGCCCTGGACTCCGACGCGGGCGATCGCATTAGGTTTTCTTAGGAATTAGTTAGAAGCAGAGTTTTCTCCTGGGAACAGACCTGGGTTTAGATTTAAAGAAAGTTTAGGTGAAAAATAAATGTGAGGCCTGAGGCTTTTGCATTTCATTTGGGAACATTAGCAGGCCTCAAGAAGAGTGTTTTTGACGGTGGATATTGGGGTGAGAAGATAGAAAATACTAGACAAGAGGGTCAGGCTGGGCCCGGCCACCGTGGCTCCTTTGAATTGTAAATCCTCTGGCTCCTGTGCGGATGTGGGAGGTAAAGAAGGAATGGCTCCGTAACTGAGTGTCCTTGACACCGTTGGACTGGACAGGTCAACGGTGAATTGTGCGGCGTGTGAGGTCCATCTCGACGGGGCCCTTTTTCAGGAATGAAGAGCAATGAAGCCGCAGAGATCATCCAGGTGCCGTCTGGAAATTCTGTGAAAAATTCTCCACTGGGTGTGAAGTGGCTTAGTTGTTAGGAACTCTCGTAGTTACAGCAATAAAGAATATTTCAAGTAAAAGTGGTGCAAACAGGCAGGGTTCCCTTTTTTCTTATACTTTTTGATGCCTAGCTTTTTTTATGTTGATAATGAAATGGCATTTGAAACAGTAGAATGGGCCCCCGGATTTATTTGGGTTTGTCTCAAAAATATTTTGTCTCCAAGTATCTTTTCCAAATAGTTTGGATTCAAACGCTCAGGGTACTTTGCCAAAACCTTCCCCTGGGGGAAAAATACAGTCTAGCCATGTTTACTCTATTCTCTTATGCTTGTGTCATTAAAATACTATTTTTGAACCATGTGCGAGTGAGACGCATTCTGGTCTCTTTCAAGGACATTTTCAAAGGTTACTTTCAAACTGTGACCTCAGGAGCTGTGACAGTTTATGTGGGATTGTTTTCTGCAGCCGCGATCGGACGCTAGGGCCGAACTGGGGGAAAGTGGTGTCATTCCTGCTCTGGGTGTGACGTTTTCGCGTCCCCATCATTCTGGCTCTTGCATCGGACATGCCGCACATCCAGACTCAGCAAAGATCTTTTGTACTGCGAGATTTCAGGGAGAAAGGACCAGTCACCCCATGGCTTCGCGATTCTGATTTCCAGGGATTTATGAGTCACCCAGTTTCACTCACAGATGCGTGCTCACGCCTTACCTGCCTAGGTCCCGGCTCCCTGGTTTGGATGGTAGACTCCAAGCGGAGGGAGCGTTGTGGCTGAGAAGCGCTGCCAGGGCCAGGGGCCAAGTGATTTGTGTGTAGTAAGTGCTGCACAAATGCCACCAAGCTTTTATTGTCCCCCGTCAAATGGAACGCAGGGTGTTGATTGGTCCCAGTTAGTATAATTTTATGCTTAACACCGTGGGGGTCCACAAAGCTTCTTGCCCAGGGGATGTTTCCACGCGTCAGCCTCTCCATAGTTCCTGTTGTGAGCAGCCCACACAGACACCGCCCTCCCAGGGCTGGCTTCCAGGTGGGCACGAGAGACAAGGGCGGTGGCGTGCCATTGGCACTGTGCGCCCAAGAAGCCAGCTGGAGCTATTTGGCATCACTTAGCTCTTCCTGGCTCACCACCGCGGGTTACAGCAGTGCTTTACTAGGGAGGCCGAAAACTAAAAAAGAACAACAAAAAACCACTCAAATTAATAGCAATTAATCTGGGCTGCAAAACATACGTGGAAATACAATCCAACAAAGTAAAGGTCAGTGTGGTAACAGAGAAATGGAAGCCTGAGGGGCTGGGACTGCCGGGTGGGCATGAGTCCCAGACTCCCCCTTCGAGATCTGGACACGAAAGGTCTGCAGAGGGCAAGCCTGGGTCCTGATGGTGCCTGCGGGACTCTGGTCTAGATGGGGTCCAAGGGACACGCAGCAACAGATGCTCTGAGAGAGAAGTGTGACATCAGAGGGGGTGAGGCGGACCAGGGAAAGGGTCTTGGAGGTGAGGCTGTGGCACTTTAGAGAGAAGCCATGGTGGAAAGTGCAGGGAGAAGGGCTCTCCGAGGGGGAGAAGGCAAAGAAGCAGGAACTTGGATATCGTGAGATGCACGTGTCTAGGCGTTTTATCACTCCGACCATAAATCATTAAACCAGGAAGATGTTTCCCAAGTAGAACTGTAATATGGAATTTTTGCTAATCTTCCTTTCTCTCTCTTTGTGTCATTCCATGCCACAGCTATGGCCAAGGAAAGGTGAGCCGCTGCCTGCGTTGCCCTGGGTTCCGTTTCTCATTGGCACAAACCCCTTTTTGGGTCATTTTGTACACACCCCATGCTCTCGACACAGGGTTGGACCCTGGTTTCCCTTTTATTTCCTAGTACTAAGTCACACACAGGCACACACGTGCACACACATGTAAGCACACACAGAGACTCATATGCACATACACACACGCGTATACATGCATGCATGCATGTGCAGGTGCACATGGGTATAGTAGGTTTGCATGTCTACTCTATGGGGTTTCTCTCGTCTGTTTGTTAACGAGATTTTCCACGAACAGCCATGAGGAGAGGGCGAGGTCCCGTGTCTCGTCATGCGAGACACTCTCCGAGGGTCCCTTTATTGCAAAAGGAAGATCTAGGATCTTGTTTCGCTCGAGAATTCATTGCAAGCTTCAGAATGTGCCATGATCGAAATGTTCTCTGTTCAACTTTAGTTTTCAGGATGAAAATTTGGTTTTTGAGGATTTTGCTCGCCAGAATCTGAAAGACTCAGGAGATCCTGAGGAAGGGAAGAAGGACCCGGAGGCCCCTGCGGATCAGTGAAGAGGTCGCTGAGGGCGTGGGAAAGGGGGCCCCAGCAGCATGGCGAGCAAAGCCCCACCATTAGCCCTTTAGTGATGCTGCATACCAAAATGGGAGCCTCTTCACAGAAATAAAGTTGGCCTGTCCTGCCCCAGCAGAGTCTGGCTGGCTTGCTGGGGAGACTGCACCGCACACCAACGTGGGCGTGGCTGCAGCTGGGCCCCTGAGACTGGGGTGGGGGAGGGCAGCACCCAGAGAGGAAGCCAACCCTCCATGCAGGGTGCAGTGCTGGCCCTTCACAGTGAGAAGGTGATGCTCATCCTTGGGGCCTTCCTTCTGGGGTCCTATGCCTGCCATTTCCCTAGAAATATATGGGAGGGGGTAGGGGAGAGGCAGTGTTTCTGATGATGTGACCAATCCTAGCTTCAGGACCCCAAAAAGAGCCTCCAGAGGTCTACCAGACAGAGGGGACAAATGTGGGCCACACACACTCCATCACTGATTCAACTTTTGGGGCTGACTGGGTTGTTGGTTAAGTTTCCAACAAGTGCAAACGATAAAAATCAGATTTGGCTGGTTTCAGGAGGGAAGGAATGCACTGAAAGGTCCCCAGAGAACTGAATTAAAGGGAGAACCTGAGCTGCCATGCTTGGGTTGGGCAGACATTGGAGAGGCTCCAGGGGTCCCCGCTGTTTACCTAGAGCAGGGGCTCAGCACCAGCCGCTCCTGGTCTCGGTTGGGTGGATCAGTGCCCTGTGGCCACCAGAGGCAGAGCCCAGCCCTAAGAACAGGCTGTCCCAGGAGACCGGGGTGGTTGAGAGACTGACGGGCTTCTTGGTTAGAGTGTCTCCATGGAGACTGGGCTTAGAAGGGGTGGGGGAGAGGGTGCTCTGTGTCAGGGAGGAAGGAGGGACTGCAGGGGGAGGAGGGATAACCGAGGTGATGCCAGGGCCCTGTCCTTCGCCGGTCTCCCCTTCCAGGCCCATGGTGCCCACTGGCCTGGGGACCTGCTACTGATGCAGAGAGGCTGAACAGCTCTCTTGGTGGCCCAGAAGGGCTTGGGGGGTGTGTAGGCTCTGGCCCAGGCTCCATGAGCAGGATAAAAGGGGTTTAGAGAGTCCTGCACGCAGTTCCACCCACTCACAGGAAGTTGGTGGGTGAACTGGAGGGGTCATGTGAGGCGTGGACACTTGGGGTCAGGTCTCCAGCACCAAGAGCAGTGGCAGAGGGCTGGACAGCAGTGTGGGTTCCAGGTACATGAGGGTGCCCACAGCTGGGGTTATTCTGCAGGATGCCAGGATGGTCTGTGTCCTGGGGACTAGGGTGTAGACCAGAGGTTCCACTTGGGGACTTTGGACAAGAGTCCACACGTGCACAGCAAGGCTGAGTTTGAGGCATTCTGATATGGCCGGGGGTGAATGCTCATTTCTAGGGAAGTAATGATGATGATGATAATGCAGGCAGAAGACTGGGCATGGGGGCTGTGGGCTTGCAGAGTCGGACACAATTTCTTTGTTTTTTTTCTCCTGTGCTAAGAGAGTGGCACGTGACCCCTCCAGCTCACACCCCTCTGTCAGTGCACACAGGGAAGGGATGACCTGGGCCGCACGCTCCTCTGGGGGTCTGAGCCCCGCCCCTGCTCCTGCCCTCCGCCCCTCCCCTCCAAAGCCCAGAGGCCAGCTGTGGTTGGCTCCTGCTGAAGATCCTGGGCCAGCCAGGGACCAGAGTCTGCCTGGGAGTGCCTGCTGGTTCCTGCATTGGTTGACCCCAGGACATCCTAAGTCAGGGTGGATGTTAATAGGCCTGACCTTTGGAACTGTGTGGGTGGGAGAGCTGGGTAGAAGAGCTGGCAGGGCAATCCCTGGAGACCAGAGGTCAGAACAGCCCTTGCCCTCTGGGTTATTTTGGTACCAGAATGTCTGCTTGCGGATTTCCAGGTGCTGGCTAGTTTATGGCCTGCAGTTGGCCACCCTGGGAGGGCATGGGGGTGGGAGCAGGAAGTGAGCGGCTGTCCAGCCCAACCGGATGTGGAACTTGGCCTTGGCTGGGCCTGCACACACATAGCGTTGTGTCTGCTGGTGTGCTCCCTGGTGTCAGCAGGCAGGATGTCTGTGTGTAGGTTGGATGTGTGGCCCAGGGTTTTCCAGGTAGGTACGGTGGAAGAAGCAGGGTACAAAGGAGGCGAGGGTGCTGCATGGAGAATGTGGTGGCTGAGAACTTGGGACAACGTTCTGCAATGACAACCAAAGACTGGAGAAGTAGGGGTCCCTGCTGTTTACCGAGCACCTGCCTTGTGCTGGGCACTTTCCATATTCCATCTCATCGTTCCAACAGTGCTTGTAAGTCGGTACTGTCCTCCCACTTATTGGATGAGGAAACTGCAGTTCAGAGAACTTGTGTGACTTACCCAAGGTCACACAGCTAATGCTAGTCAGAATCGAGATTTGAACTCCAGATTCCCTGAGTCTGTAACCAGACCTTTGCCTACCTTCTGATGCTGAACAAGTGCATGAGAGTTTGGAGGGTCAGAGGGGGAGATTAGCATTTATGATTCACATGCCGTTGTCCCCCGAGGGGGTCAACTCTGCAAAGCCAGAGTATGTTGTCCCCACCAGGATACTGACATTGCGCCAGTCCACCCATCCTAGATTTCCCCGGTTTACTTGTAATCATGTGTGTGTATGTGTGTTTGTGTGTTCAGTTCTCACAGTTTTCGCATACATGCAGTAACTTCTCTGTAGAGTGCCTGTTTGCCTACTCCTTCATCCTTTCTCACCGCTCTCTTCCCAATCGATTGTCACAGCCTGAACAGTTTAGTTTCCTGAACTTGCAAGCGGGGTAGATGGGGAGTTGGCATGTTTGGAAATGTGTGGTGGGGTTCAGGAGGCCGCCCTGCCTGGGGTCCAGGGACATCATCTGTCACACACAGTGAAGAAGCCTCGCCTTCCACATGTCAATCATAACCCTGGGTCAGGGGAGAATACGATCATCTCCCAGTTTTCAAATGCACTTTCTCCTCCAACAGGAAGCAGTTCTCTTTGACAGGAGGTGCATTGACGAGTTGAGAAGAAAGATTAGGTTGGATGTGAAGGGTGTTATTACTGCCACCTTGATATGCCCGTGGGGGGTGGGTAGAGTCAGGGAGCAGCACATTGTCGGAGATGATTCACAGCATGACTCACGCCCCGAAGCGGCACCGGAGAGAATGTGCGCTCACAGGCTGGCCACTCCGGGGGAGGTCTCCAAGGGAACGGTGCCATCACCGCCGAGCAGAAAGGCTCCTTCGCTCATCAGTGACATATTCCAGACCTACGTGTCTCTGACTTAAGAACATAACATAATTCTTACCAAGCCTAATAAACTTTTAAAAATCACACGTTTTATTTTCAAATAGTTTCAGATTTTTAGAACATTTGCCAAGTGGTGCAGCGAGTTCCCCCACCGTTTCCCCATATCGTTAACGTCTCACACACAGAGGCTGCCTTTGCATCACGTCATGAATCCGCACTGACACATCATTAAACTAAAGCCCACTCTGTACCCCAGTTTCCTTAGTGTTTACCCAATGCCCTGTCCATTTTTCGTTCCAGGACCCCACACGACATGTAGTTGTCTTGTCTTCTTAGACTCCTTTTGGCTGTGGCAATTTTTAGTACTTTTTCATAAATGCAAATCTACTCCCATTCAGCCACAGTAACTCACAGTATCTGCCTCCCAATCAACTCTGACTTGCATTCACATTCATGCCCATGGCTTTTTGCCTCTAAGATGGTGGGTTCTAGAGCCCAAGCTTCTGACAGGTGTAGGCAACAGCACACCCAGGAACCTCAAATGCAGTTTGTTCAAAACCAAGTTCATCTCCTTCATCTCCTCTAAGCCTGCTCATGCTCAGTGGGGTGTCATGCCCTTGAAGCCCCCTGCCACCCCCACCCCAGCCCGAGCTGGGAGACATCCCAACTAGTCCTGCTCCCTAACCTGATTAGGAGCAGCTTTTCTTCCCTCCTCTGCTGTGTCTCTGGCCCTCCCCAGCTCCATGACCACCACCGTGGTTCCGGCCAAAATCAGCCTTGTCTAGATTGGTAGATCACTGTTTAACACCCTCTCTGCCTCTAGTCATTTCTCCTCTGGATCATTCTCTGCCCAGACACACAGGCATGATTTTCAAACATGCTTTTTCAGTGGTTTCATGCTTGGGGCGACGTCCTTGCCCCGGAGAGCAGCACAGAAGCTGCTCTGGGTCCTTCAGCAGCTGCTCAACCCCCCCACCTCCCCGCTCCACTAGGCTCACCAGCAAATCCAAAATCCCCAGAATCCCTTGTCATCCTCGCCACTTGCCTAGTAGTCTCCTGCCTTTTTTGTGTCCTCCTGGAAAATTCTCTCCCTCCCTTCGTGTTTCTGTTCAGATCTCCAAACCCTGCTGGGGTCGCCCCTCCTCTGGAGAGTGTCCCATGAGTTAACTCTCTCTCTCCTTCAGTTCCCCCCACCCCCAGCCTTCTGCACTCATGTGTCACAATACATGCTAAGTAATTGGTACAAAATGACCAACTTCTGTGGGGATCAGGACACCCTTTCCTTTGCACCCGTATCAGTCTCCTCTAGCTGCTACAACAAAGTACCAGGGGCAGGGGGCTTAAATGACAGAAATGTATTTCCTCACAGTCCTGGTCACCAGAGTCTGAGATCAGGGTGTCGGCAGAGTCAGTTTCTTCCGAGACATTTTTCCTTGGCTTGTAGAGGGCCACCTTCTCCCTGTGTCTTCACAGGTCTTCCTGCTGAGGCTGCCTGCATCCAAATTTATTCTTCTTATAAGGACACTAGCCGTCTTGGATGAGGCCCATCCTAATGGCCTCCTTAATCCTAAAGGCCTAACCTGGGGGTTAGGGCTCCAACATATAAATGTTGGGGGGCCACATTCAGTTCATAACAGGACTCTTCTCTTTTTTCCTACAAGCTCCTGGGGCCTCACATGGTCCAGGTTCAAGCCCTGCCTCTCTCACTCCTTTGGAGAGGTATCAGCCTCAGGTTGTGGTCTTTTTTTTTTTTTTTTTAATTAAAGATTTTATTTTTATTTATTTATTTTTAGAGGGAGGAAGGGAAGGAGAAAGAGAGGGAGAGAAACATTGATATGTGAGAGAAATATTCCATGGGTTGCCTCTCATATGCTCCCAACCAGGGACCTGGTCCCATAATCCAGGCATGTGCCCCGACCAGGAATCGAACCAGTGACCTTTCAGTTTGCAGGATGCCGCCCACCCCACTGAGCCACACCATTCAGGGAGAGGTTGCAGAGTCTTCATCTCCAAAATGAGACCATCGAGCTTGCTCTGTAGGGCTTGTGTGAGGACTAGACTTGCTGGGCAAGTGTTTGGCACGAGGCCGGTGGTCAGCACATGGGAGCCATCACTGACCTCATGCATTGCGGAACTTTCTGCGATGACAGAAGTGTTCTACGTTTGTGCCGTGTGGTAGCTTCAAAGCCACAAGTGGCTACTGAGCACTTGAAATGTGGCTAGTGTGACTGAGGAACTGGAAATTTAATTTTTATTTTTTTTGCAGACTTTTATGTTTTTATTAAATACCATGTGTACACAATCTGTCTATTCATCTTCTTCGCTGCGCAGCCTGGCATCGGGACCGGTGCCTGCGATGGCGAGCTGGGTTGGTCTGTCCACAGCGGCTTTGCGGTTCTTTGATGAGACGTTGTGAGCAGTCTCAGCACAGTGAGATTCACTGCACGTCAGCACCACTTCAAGCTCCTTGATGTTGTGGACCAGGAACTTTCGAAAGCCACTGGGCATGGGGGAATGGTGGGGGGAAAATGGAGACAATTGGACTTGAACAACAGTAAAAAAATAATAATAAATAAATAAAGAAAGAAAGCTACTGGGCAGCATGTGCTTTATTTTCTTGTTGCTCCCACAACCAATGTTGGGCAGCAAGATCTGGCCCCTGCATCTTCTGCGCACCCTGTTGTCAATACCTCTGGGATTCTGCCAGTTCCACTTAATTTTAACATGTCAGTCTGACTGGTGCTGGATGAACTTTTGGTTCTCTTTTTGACAATTTTGGGTTTCACGAGGGGTCCAAAGGCAGCCATGGTGCCGAGTAAGAGATGGTTGCCACTCTGTAGGCAGCACTGAGGAAGAGCTGGAAATTTAATTTTAATTGAAATTGAGGTAGCCGCATGTAGCCAGCTAATGATTGCAGTATTGGGCAGGGCAGCCTGGTACACCAAGGGCCCTTGGCTTGTCCCAGAGTGTCCCTGCATTAACCCCTGACATGCTCTGCTATGGCTGTGAGTCCATTTCCCTGGCCATGTGCCCATGCTGGATGCTACTCTGTAGCCCCTGGGGGTCTTTGCTTGTTTTGCCTCTGGAAAGCATTGCCAAGTGCAGTGAGAGCCAAAAAATGCTGACAGGCAGACCAGGGGCCTGTGAGTTTCCAGCAGTCCTTTGAAACAGTAAGGGGACACTTACTTGTGCAGCCCCCTAAGGATTTCCCCCTCTCAGGTGGCTTGACGCCCTTGTCCACCTGGATTTCCCCAGTGAAGGGCTCCACCCACCCACCCTGTGGCTCAGCCTAGGCCTCTGCTTCCGCCTACAGATGCCTGTCCTCCTGAGTGCACTTTTCTACCTCTGCAGCCCCTCCCAATAATCCAGGGCGGCTACCTGCCCCGATGACTGCAAAGCTGGACCACAAGCCCCAGCTTTGTGACCCAGCCCCTCCATGGGCTTCCAGTGGCTCTCAGGACTCGAAGGCCAACCCCTTTATCACTTTCACAAAGTCTTGTCTGATTCCCTGACCCAGGCTTATCTCTTTGTGTTATTTTCCTCCCTTTATAGGCTACAGCAACTTCTCTTTTTCCGGAGGCTTGTTCTTTCTGTCTCCAGGCCTTTTTGCACAATCTGGTCTCTCTGTCTAGAGTACCGATCCCCAGGACACCTGTAGCTTGTTAGGGATACCTCCTGCTGGCATTCTCCTTAAACACCACTTTCTCCAGGAGCCTTCCCGGATGGAATCATTTATCCCTGATCTGACATCCCAAAGGTCCGTCCAGGTAGCTGCTTCTATCTTTCTTGTATTCATCCACTCCCAATTGTTTATCATGCAACTAACTGCTAAATGTCAGACGCAAATGTTTAGATGCTGGCGACACAATGCAGGACAAGACACAGTCCCGGGCCTCCTGAAGGTCACATACATTCTTGAAGGAGAAGGCTAAAGATTAAAAAAAGTGAATGCAGAAACCAAACAACCGCGAATTGTGGCCCAGGAAAACAAACGGATGCTAAGTCAGGGCCGGGACACCACCAGTTGGGGGCGAGCCCGCTAGAGCACAGCCCGCAGGGGAGGCCGAGGGGCGGAGCTGAAGGCCGCCAAGGCCCGGCCCCGCCCCTCGCCAGGGCAGGCCCCGCCCCCTAAGCCCCCGCCCCCGGCCCCGCCCCCATGCTGTGCGCGCGCTGGCCGGGCAGCATGGCGGCGGCGGCGGGCGCCCCTCAGCCCGGTCCACCGCAGCCGCCTCCGCCGCCGCCGCCCGAGGAGTCGTCGGACAGCGAGCCCGAGGCGGAGCCCGGCTCCCCTCAGAAGCTCATCCGCAAGGTGTCCACTTCGGGCCAGATCCGTCAGAAGGTGAGACGCGGCAGCGGCCCGGGCGCGCGCCCCTCACGCCGAAGTGAGCCCCGTGAGGCCCGCGACTCGGCCGGAGCAGCCGCCCAGGCCCGGCCCAGGGTTTAGCTGCCGGGGCGGAGCGCGCTCCGCGAGGTAACGGGCCGGACTCCCGGCCCTGCGCCCGGGCCGAGCGCCCTTCCTGGCGGGGCGGCAGCGGCGGCGACGGGGATCCCGGGCTGGGGGCGCAGGTGGGCGCCGCGCGGGGCCGTGAGCCGGGCCCGGGCTCTCGCCGCGGTGGGCTGGGAGGAAGCCCCACGCCGCCAGGACCGGGAGGAAACTGAGGCCTAGAGGCGGGGGTGCGAGCGCACCAGAGAGGGGGCTCCTGGCGGCGCCCCGCAGGCGTGCGTCCCGGAGCCCGGGCTCTGCCCGTTTCTGAGCCCCGCTCAGGTCGCTTCCCCCGGGCGCTCCGCAGATCACCTGTGGTCTCCCTGGAAACCCAGCTGGCCCCGCGGGCGGGGGCTCGTCCCTTCACTCGCGTGCGTTTTCGTGCCCGAAACGGGAGGGCGGCGCGTGCGGTGGCGGTCTCTGCCGCTCCGCGGGGACGCGGGTGAGGGGGCTTCTCCCTCCCCGCGGAGAAAGAACTGGGGACCGCACGCACAGCTGCGGAGAGACGCGTTTCCTTTGTGCGGAGGGCCGGTCGCACCCTTTGTGCCCCCGCCGCGGCTGCCGGGCGAACCGCCTCTGGCGCTGGCTGCAGGGGAGCCCTCCGGTCGGCACCCGGCGTCTCGGGCTCGCTCATCCTGCGGCAGGGCGCTGTCCTCCGGGCCGGCCGGGGTCGGCCGCTGCTGTGGCCGCGGGAGCCATTTCTTCCGCTACTTCGGCCGGCTTTTGGGACCGGTGGCGGGGTGGTCTTTCGTCCTCCCACGCCCCAAGCCGGGCTTACCGGGAAGTGCTCCAGGTGCTCAGCGGAGAGGGGAGGCCTCGAGCGCCTCTTTTGTTCCAGGTGGAACGGTGCGACGATTAGCGACCGCGGTTCCTCGGCGCTGGCTGTGCGCCAGCGCTCTCCGCGGGTTCACTTTGCAGCACTTGACATCTCGTGCTGGTGCTGACTCCCTGAGCCGGGCCTGTCTGCCGTCCCCATGTTACGGAACTGGAAATGGAGGGAGGGAGGCGACGGGACTTGCCCAGGGTCTCTCAGGTCGTGAATGTGGATGTGGGTCTGAACCGTGGTCGGGATGCCGAGAGGGAAGGCCATTCCTCCGCCTGGACTGCTCGTCCGGAGGGGATGGACACCCGCGTGCGGGACTGTGGGACGGGGTGAGTGCTGCGGAGGCTCAGAGCACAGCGAGGAGGGGGCAGGCGAGGGTAAAGAGGTCCCCTGTAAGGCGGGATCGCGGGTAGACGTTTGCCAGGCTAAGGAGGGAGGAAAGGCGCCCCGCTGAGGTCACTATTGGGGGTCCGACCTTCGGGCGACCCTGGGCCACGCTGGAGGAAGAAGAGCTGTCTTGGGCCACACGTTAAGTACACAAACACTAACGAAAACTGATGAGCAAAAAAAAAAAAAAGGTTTTAAGTAAATTTATGATTTTGTGTTGGGCCACATTCATAGCCATCCTGGGCCGCATTCACAGTCATCGTGGGCCACACAGGCCACAGGTTGGCCACCCCTGGCACACCTGGGATTGGCCAGAAGGTGAGCGCACCAGATTGAGAGCAGTTAGGAAGAGGCTGGGAAGGCGGGTTTTGAAGGGCTGGCCTGGAATTGGGTTTTTGGCCGAGGGTTATTCACAGCACAGGAGCGACCGGTCAGATGTGCTTTCAGGAAGATCTCCAAGTGACCCTAAACAGGAGCAGTGGACTTGTCCTCTCCCGCTGATTGGCCCTCCAACATGTTATGTGCCTGGTGTGGGGTAGATCCTGTGACTTACAAGTGTGATTAAGATTTGATCTTAGAGATTCCAGTGGTTGTCTAGAATCCTGTTCTTTAGGATGTGGATCCCCCCACCCCAGAAAAAACCCGAAACAATGGTGGCTGTTCTACCAGCTGTTCTGGTTGAGGAGGAGTGATGGGTAGAGTGTTAAAAATACACCCTGAGGACTCGAGTTTCTGAATACAGTTACATCTGCTGTACAAATAGCCTAAGGCTGATTTTTCTTTTGAGTTGTTAGTGACTGTCAGCATATGGGAAATAGGAGGTTTACTGTATGAGCAATACCCCTCCCCCACTTTTAAGCAGAAAATTCAGAAAATTGGTGCATAAGAGAAATATCCAAAAACGGCAAGGGGTATCATTCTGGGTCCAAAAAGGAAACTCAAACCCACTTTACATATTTAAAACTGGGAAATTAAGTAGAGGCCTGTGCGCGTAAGTGATGAAGAATTGAGGATGCAAACAGAGGGCAGTGAGGCAACCCTGAGATGAGGCAACTAACCGGAAACCACTGCCACCCCTAAGCTGGAGGACAAAGGGAGGAGGTGGCATATCTGACTCCAGGAGCGACTGCCACTCCTTGGAGGCTGGAACCACCCTGAGTTTTCTGGAGGGGCTGGAGCCTTGTCGAGGGCCCAGCTGCTGCAGGAGGCTCACCCACACCCCTCCTGCTTGGGAAACTCAGCCTGCAGGGGCCAGCCCCTCCACCACTTGGAACAGAGCAGAAGAGGAATGGAGCTGAGGACAAGGTGGCCCAGGACCCAAGCTGTATGTATGTCAAGTTTTGAAATATTAGTCCAGTAAGCTAGAGCGGTCTTAATGAAAAAAGAAAAGGAAGTATTTTTTCTTTGGTACTTCTCAAATTTGAATCTGCAGCAGACACATTCCCTGGGGGTCTTGTTAAAATGAAAATTTTGGTTGAATAGCTCTGGGGTGTGGCCTGAGATTCTGCATTTCTAATCAGCTCCCAGGAGATGCTGCTGCCCGTCCAGGGACCAGAGTTTGAGAAACAGGACCTTGTGACATGCGTGTAAAGAGAAGCTTTACCGAACTCCAGGCCTTTAGTAAACGAGGTTCTTTAAAACTCTTCCCCAAGTCTTCAGCCTTCTGAAAATTTGATGTGTGATTTGGGGTGGTTGTTAGTCTAGCATTTCATGCAGGTCTGGTATTTTCACACGTTCCAGTTTCCCCAGCAAACAGCTCATGTGTGCACCCTGTCCGTAGCACACAGCGGTGACTCTCTAGGGCTTGCATAGCTGCAGTGGAGACGAGCCAGCAGCGTCCATGCACGGGGACATTAACTCACCAGCGCATTGTAAGGTATTGTGAAATTGGAGTTTTTCAGTCAAGGTAGAGTTTTAATTTATTAAAAAATTTTAAAAAGTTAACAGTTTTGGCTTTGTGCATAAAAATGCTTATAGTCCTGAGTTCAGATTTAAACAAAGCATTTTCCCATTGTGAAATGAAGATTAGTAGAAATTAGGTAAAAGTTTCAAGTTGTAAATGATTTAAAAAATGACAGCTTTATTAAGATACGATTCACATACCAACTACCACTCACTTAAAATGTATAGTTCAGTGATTCTTAGTATCTTCACGGTAGTGCGGCCATCACCAGTCAATTTTAGAGCATTTTCATCACCCCAGAAAGAAACCCCGTAACCATTAGCAGTCGCTCCCTGTTCCTCCCAACTCTCTGGGCCACAGGCACCTGCTATCACACCTTCTGTCTTCCAGGGTTGCTGCCTCTGGATGTGTCATCTCGGTGAGAGACACGCGATGTGTGCCTTTCGTGGTGGCTTCATTCACTTGACAGGCTGTTTGAAGTGTGCCCCTGTTGCAGCATGTGCCAGTACTTTTTCCTTTTTATTGCCGAATAACGTTCCATTGTGTGGACATACTACCTTTTATTTCCATTTATTAGTTGATGGGCACTTGGCTTATTTCCACTTTTTGGCTGTTCTGGATAATGCTGCTGTGAACATTTGTGTGCAAGTGTTGTGTGGACCTGTTTCATTTCTCTTGGACGTATACACTTATGGGTGGATTTACTGGGTCATATGGTAACTCTGTGCTTAACCTTTGAGAAACTGTCAGACTGTTTTCCAAAGTGGCTGCGCCATTTCACATTCCCACCAGCAATGGATGAGGGTTCTAATTTCTTCATGTCCTCAGTTATTGTCTTTTTGATGAGAGCCGTCCTAGTGGGTGTGGACTGATGTGAAAGGCTTCAAAGCTAGTGTGTAGTAGTGTCTAATAGCTTTTGGTGTCAAATGAAGTTGATCCACTTCCTGCTGTCCTGCTTATGAGACATGTGTGATTACTCTGAAAGGTGGGTAGAAAAAGTGACTTCTGGTGATGGAGGGCAGGGCAGCGAACTGACTAGTCCTTTGAACTGACTAGGCACCATCTGCTGGTAGCAGAGAGCTAATAAGATCATGCGGAATTATGAGACAGGATCCGGGGAAGATGCAGGTGTGCAGAAGTGAGCACGACATTTGGGGCTGCTTTTTACCTGGGGGTCAGTAGTGGGGCCTATAGTGGGAATAGTGTTCTCCTCAAAATTTATCTGGAACCTCAGAATGTGACCTTATTTGGAAATAGGGTCTTTGCAGATATAATTGGATTTAGGGTGAACTCTAAATCTAATGTCTGGTGTCTTTATAAGAGAAAGGGGAGGGAGAGTTGGACATAGAAAGATACAGAGAAAAAGGCCCTGGATAAACAGAGCCAGAGATTAGAGTTATGTTTTCATAAGCCAAGGCCAGGTCGGGCCACTAGGAGGTAACGGATGGAATCTTCCCTGGCTCCTCTAGGTCCTGCTGACACCTTGCTTTCAGGCTCCTAGCCTCCTGAATCATGAGACGGACATCTCTGTTGGTTAGGCCTCCCAGCTGGTGGTCCTTGGTTGTGGGGCAGCCACACGGAGTTGATATGGGGCCATATATTGACTCCGAAGGGAAGTGGTAAGGCTGTTGGAAATGCCTTGGTGGGGGTGGGGAGTGGCAGTGGGTCCGGGTCCGCCAAAAGGCAGCAGGCCTGGGTGAACCCCCTTAGTTTGGGTTGGGATCCCAGAAGCCACTTCCAAGAAATGAGGATGAACTAAAAGTCCTGCTTCAAGTTGTGTCCTGTCTCTGAAATTAGATGAAGCTAATCTCAGAATGCTGCTGTCTCCAGGTTTCTAACGGAAACAGATTTAATCCTCTGTAGAAGGAGATAACATCATCCAGTCCTCCAGTTATTTTCACAAGTCCTGTTGTAAATTCAGTGTTCTGCATACGGTAAAAAGTATACACACAGGGAGGTAAGGCTACTGAGTTAAAACCAATAGAAACAACAGCATATGAAGCCAGATTAATGGGGCTCCAGATATCAGATCAGACTTCCAAACATCAGTGTATCTCAAAATCCGTAGCTAATTATAATTGCAAAGACCTCATTTCCAAATAAAGAGGAGATGAAAGACCAGATTGAGAATTTTGGCAGAGACCCAGAAACTAAAAAATGAAAATTAAAAAAAAGTTTTTGAAAGGTTTTATTTATTTTTAGAGAGAGGAAGAAGGGGGTGAGAAAGAAGGAAAGAAACATCGATGGGGTAGAGAAACACCGATTGTTTGCCTTTTGTGTGCCCCCAACTGGGGACCTGGCCTGCAACCCAGGCATGTGCCCTGACTGGGAATCGAACCGGTGACCTTTCTGTTTGTGGGACAACCCTCTGCACCACACCAGTCAGGGCCCAAATGAAAATTTTAAAACCAAAAAATATAATAATAGAAAACTACATCTTAAGGGAAGGGTAGGCTAGACACAGCTGAAGAAAGAATTTAGTGGCCCAGAAGCTAGCTCAAAAGAAAATAACCGCAAGAAATCCTGGAGACATAAAAAAATGGAAAAATTAGAAGACAAAGTAGGAGTCAGAGATAACAGTGTGAAGGTCTAACTTACGTTTGTCATCTCAGAGAGGAGAGAGAAAATTGGGCAGAAACAATATTTGAAAAGATAGTGCCTGAGAATTTCCCACAACTATTCAAGGTACCATCCACAGATTTGATAAACCCAGAGCACAAAGAAAACCACACCAGTCACTTCATAATATAACTGCTGAGAACCATAGATGAGGAGAAGGAGACTTGAAAGCATCTGGAGACAGAATACCCTCAAAAGAGCAACAGTTAGATTGAAGCTGTATTCTTAACAGAAACCGTGGGGAACCAAAGTCAGCTGGAACTGAACTACTGAAAGAAGCTGACTGATAACCTGGAACTCCCTACCCACGAAGAAACCCTGCGGAAGGAAAGCTGAAGTCAAGACGTTGTCAAATAAATGAAAACAGTTTTGTTTTTTTTTTCTGTGAACAGACGAGGTAAATGGGAGAAGACTGTTCTAAGGTCCTTGTATTTCCAGGAAGAAGAAAAAAGAACCATTAGTGTTAGACAAGCCTCTGATACATGTAATCTGCGTGGCAGCCACTAAAGTGTGAAAGACTACATGATATCTAAGCTGGAAGGCAAGAAGAATTGAATAACAAGAAATTCTAAAACGGAAAGAAGGCAAAAAAGGAGAGAAGAGGGAATATGGAATAAGTGGAACAAATAGAAGGCAAACAAGTCGATGGACTTAAACCTCAGTATATCAGCAGTCACATTAAAGGTAAGTGGACTTGAATGCTCCAATTAAAGGGCAGAGATTGTTAGGTAAGAAAACAAAACCTGACTAGGTTATTTCAGAGAGACGTTTAAAACAGAAAGAGATCAAAAGATCCAAAGTACTATGCACGCGTGAACCGAAAGAAGGTTAATGGAGCTCTTCTAATATCAGACAAAATAGATTTTGAAGGCAAAATATATTATTAGAGATAAAGATATACTGATAAATGATTTATTTCACATATAATTAAAATCTGTATGCACTTAACATAACTTGAAAATATGTAAAAGAAAACTCAATATAACTAATGGAAATAAATCCACAATCAGTGGGGTATTTTATTGTGTTGTTACTGTTTTTTTAATCCTCGGGTATATGTTTATTGATTTTAGAGAGAGAGGAAGGGAGAGAGAAAGAGTGAGAGGGAAACACCCATGTGACAGAAATATCAGTTGGGTTGCCTCCTCCATGCACCCCAACTGGGGAGCGAACCTGCGACCTTTGGGTGTAGGGGACGACACTCCAACCAGCTGAGCCACCTGGCCAAGGCCATAGTGGGACATTTTAGCCTACCTGTCTCAGGTGGTGGTATGATAAAGCAAACAAAAAATTTGTAAAAATATAGAACTTTGAGCAACATAAGTATTAAATTTGACCTAATGGATATATGAGTATGTACAACAATGTACCTGGCAATCGCAGAGTCAAATTATTTTCAAATGTGCTGGGCATATTTTTCAGAATTCTCTATATGCTGATTACAAGGGAATTCTCAACAAATTTGAAAGGATTGAAGTTTTAGATTGTGTTCTCTAACAATAGTGGAATTAAGCTAGAAATCAATCAAGTGAAAATTCTTGTATATCTGGAAATTCAGAAATCTATTTTTAACTACTGTATGAGTCAAAGCTAGAAAATATTTTGAGTTGAACGATAGCAAAATATATATATAACTAATGGAATATAGCTGAAATCATGTTTGAAGGGAAGTTTATGACTTTAAATACATTTATATTAGAAAAAGAAGCCCTGGCTGGTGTGGCTCAGTGGATTGAGTGCCAGCCTGTGAACCCAAGGGTAACTGGATTGATTCCCAGTCAGGGCATATGCCTGGGTTGTGGGCCAGGTCCCCAGTGGGGGCTGCGTGAGAGGCAACTTTGTGGTGATGTTTCTACCTCTCTTCCTCCCTCCCTTCCTACTCTCTGAAAGTAAATAAATAAAATCTTTAAAAAAAGAAAAGAAGGCATGTTGAAAATCCATGAAGTAGGCATGTATATCAAGTAATTAGAAGAATAACAACACATTAAAATCCAAGAAAATAGAATGAAGGAAATAATGAAGAACAATATTTAATGAAATGGAAAACATTAGAAAGGATCATCAAAGGCAAAAAATTGATTTGAAAAATCTGATAAAATTGATAAACCCCAGCAGGAGTAATTAACAAAAAATAGAGAAGACAAATAATATTAGGGGCATCATCAAAGGTCCTACAGACATTAAAAAGAATTAAAAGATATCACAAACAATCTTATACAAGTAAAAGTTAAAATTTAGAAAAAGTAGACAAATTCCTAGAAAAACACAACTTAAAATTGATACAAGAAATAGAAAATGCAAAATTTTTTGTAACTACCAAAGATATTGAATCCATAATTTAAAATTTTCCACTAGACCCAGATGACTTTTCCAGTGGATTCTAAGCATGTAAGGAAGAAATAACATCAGTTTTACACAGATACTTCTAGGAAATAGTAAAAGAGGGAACACTCTATATCTTTTTTTATGAGAGCAACAAAACTTGAATAGTATAAAACCTGGTAAGGTCATTACAAGAAAGGAAGATTACAGTCCAACATAACTAATGAAGAAAAGTGAACGTTTTCTAAACAGAATATATGATCATCTCAACAGATGCAAAACCCTCTCCCCCAATTTTGATAAAGGTTAGCATTCATTTCAAACTGGACAAGAGAGGGTGTCGGCAAACTTTTCCTGTAAAGGGCCTGATAGTAAATATTTAAGGCTCTGTGGGCCATACACACCTCCTGTGGCAACGGCTCCACTCTGCACTGCCGCACAAAGCAACCTTACGCCTGATGGGCGTGGCTGCGTTCTTTACAGAAATGGGTGATGGACTGGGCTTGCTCATGTGAGGACTGGCTTGCCCACTGCTGGAATAGGGACACCTCCTTAGTCTAGTCTAATTAAGAGTGTCGACAACAGCAGCAAACCTCATGCCTAATGGTAAATTTGTTTTTCTTTTTTAAAAAGATTTTATGTATTTATTTTTAGAGAAAAGGGAAGGGAGGGAGAAAGAGAAGGAGAGAAACATTGATGTGGAAGAGAGACATCCATCGGTTGCCTTCTGCATGACCCCAACAGGGGACCTGGCCCGCAACCCGGCATGTGCCCTCACCAGGAATCGAGTCAGCAGCCTTTTGGTTTGTGGGATGATGCCCAACCCACTGAGCCACACCAGTCAGAGAATAGTGGTAAAAGTTGATAGTTTTCCCATGAGATGGGAACAAGAACTGGATGTCCACCATTACTACTTCCATTAAAAGTTTGTAGTAATGCAAGAGAAAAAATTAAAGGTATATGAATTGGAAAGGAAGAAAAAAGGTCCTTATTTGCAGATGATAGAAATGTTTCCTTATATCTACAAGTATACAGATAAGTTATATATAATAAGTGAGTATAGCAGGGTTGCAGGATTCAAGGACAAAAATCTGTATTTATGTGTGGTATAATAAATATATTTGCTTTTTGTCCCTGGCTCCTGGCACAGAACTCCTAGTAATAGGAATGTCTTTTGCTATTCATAAGAGCCCCTTTTGGCTACACGGGGTGGGGCCCCTGTATAGTTTCAGGATGGAAGCTTGTCACCAGAAAGACCAAACAAGTGATTAGAGATGTGAACTTTCAGCCTTGCCCTCATCTTCCTAGGAGTGAAGGGGGCTGGAAAATTGAGTTATAAAAACCCTCAGACTGGGGAGATTCGGGGAGTTTCTGGGTTGGTGAACACATTAATGGGCTGGGAGGGTGGTGTACCCAGAGGGGGTGTGGAAGCTTGGCCCCCAGTGCTTTGCCTTGTGCAGCTCTTTGAGCCTTGAGACACCTGTCATCTGGTGTCTCCTCCAGGTGTGGGGAAAGGTGTGGGTGGAGTAAGGGACCGCTCCTCTGTTGGTGGGAAGTTAAATTGGCAGTACCACTTTAGAAGACATTCTGGCAGTGTCTGTTAAGTTGAAGGAGTGTATACTGTGTTTCAGCAGTTGTACTTATAGGTATATATCCAACAGCTTATGTAAACAAATGGACTCCGAGGGGCATGTACAAGAATATTACTAGTGTTAGTATTTATGATAGTGCAGAAGTGGAAGCAACCCAGTCATCTCCTGTAGTAGACTGGATAAATGATGGTACGTCCTCACAAGAGAATGCTGTACATCAGTGGAAGTAAATTGCTACCTGCTGGTTTAAAGTTTAATCACAGCATTCAAGTTGTCTGGCCAAAAAAGGCCAGACGTGAAAGGAGACATTTGGTATGATTTCATTTATGTCCAGGTCAGAACAGAGAGGACACTAAGGGGTTTAAGCTTGCGTGCAAGAAAGTGATTACCAGGGACGTCTGGATGGTGGGAAGGGACAGGTGGTGGGTGGATGGCCTGTGAGAAGTGTTCTGTTTCCTGACCTGCGTGGTGGTTAGTTGGGCTCCTGTTGGAAAGATCACTCTGGCTGTGTTGTGGCTGCTTGAGTGGGTGCGGGCTGGCCCAGGCGGTAAGAGATGATGGCAGCCTGGGCCAGGGTTGTGGTGGTGGAGAGAATTTGTTGGGTTTGACCTTGTGAGAACTCAGTGATGGTCTTGGTGTGGGCGTTGGGGGAGAGGAGGCTTGTGGTTTTCATGAGGAGCTGGGTAATGGAGCTCTTCTCTGAGACAAGGAGCTGTGGTTGAGGACCACTGAGGACCAGCTCAGGGGGTTTGCTCTCGTGGACCTCTGTTGCCTGGTGTCCTGGATTCTGTTATGCTCAGCTACCCCAGCTTTACAGATGAGGGGCATAGGCTTGGAGCAGAGAGGCACCTTGCCAGTGTGCCATGAAGTTGCCCAAGTCTCCTAGGTTCCAGACCACACTTCTTCCTAATGTACCCTACCTAGCCCCCGCCCAGTTATGTGTGGTTCCTTTGAGCCTGAGTGAGAACAGTGGGACCGTGAAAGAGGGGCTGGTCAGGCTCTGGGGCGGTGGCACTTAGGAAGTAGGCAGAGGAGGAGGGGCCATCAGAGAAGGAGGGAGGAGAGGAAGGGACGGGAGGAAGCCGAGCTGCTGACCCTAGCACCCAGAGTT
Organism: Macrotus californicus; assembly: GCA_007922815.1. NCBI lineage: Eukaryota > Metazoa > Chordata > Mammalia > Chiroptera > Phyllostomidae > Macrotus > Macrotus californicus. Next base: position 91,026 of record VMDR010001445.1, on the reverse strand, counting down.
CCATCGTTACTTTTGTCCTTCCTTCTGGACTCTTTCTGGATGTGTTTAGTTTAGTTGAATGAAACTATGTAAGTTTTCACTGTGATGTTATAAGCACTCCTCCGTGTTACTAAAATCTCTTTTGTTCTTACCCTTTGTAGTGGTCGCACCAGTCTGTGAAGACCGTCTTTGCAAGGAAAGCTTTTTCCATTTTTATTATGAAAAAATGTCAAAATAATAGTGCAGTGTACACCCAACGTACCCATTACCGAGATTCAATAATTAACGTGTTGCCAACTATACCTTATCTCTATGTATTGAATGTAATAATATTCAAATATTATAATACATAATTTACTAAACCTTTTGAAGGTGATTTGTAAATATCATGACAGTGTACTTGTAAATAGCTCAGCGTGCATCTCCAAAAAATGACATTTTCCTATATGCCATTGTTATGACTAAACTCTGAAAAAGGACTCTTAAAAATAAGGACATTTTCCTATATAGCATTATTATACCTAAAACGTTAATTGTAATTTTCTAATTTCTAATATCCACATCATTTTTAGATTTCCCTGGCGAAACCAAAAATGCCTTTTATAGCTTCCCTTTTGGGAACCTCGTACCTATCAAAATTCACGCATTGTATTTGGTGGTTGTATCTCTTTAGTCTCTTAACCAAAAGCGGCTCCCTGCCCCCCTCCCCCACCACCACTCCGACTTTCTCCCTGTCCTCCGCTAGGACTCCGACTTTCTGAACAGACGGGGGAGGTGTCTTGTAAAATCTGTGTCTGGATTTGTCTGAATATTTCCTCTGTGTTTGCTGTAAACTTAAAGTGAGAGGTTTGAAGACTTGGTTATATTGGGAGGCTCTGTGTCCTGCCCCTCCGCTGTCACCGTTCGGTGATGTGGAGATTGCTACATGGGAAGTGTGGGTTTCCCTGTCTGCCGTTCGGAAGTAGTCTGCGCGGTGGTTCCTGGGTGCTGTGAAAATCCCCTCTTCTCCAGCCTTCATGCGTGGCGTTGGAGAGAGCTGGCAAAATGGAGGTCCCTACCACCCCCTTTCTTTCTTTTTTTTCCACATTTATCTGTTGGTGTTTTTCTGGAAATCCTTCCATTTCACCTGGGGAAGGACTACATTTCCTCCTAAAAAGGCAGAGTATTTGCCAATTTTCAAAGCAAGGATTTGGTCAAATAGTCCCAATGGAGGCAAATGTCTGTCTGTCTGTCTCTCTCTCTCTCAGTGCGGGGGAAGGGGTGCGGGGGTGGGGGGACTGGGCTGGGATGCCATTGTGGATTCATGACTGTTTTCATTCAGTGGTTTACTGTCAGTAACAGTCATGGTTTTTGAGACTCACATTGTCCCCATTTCCCCAGGAGAGCCCCCTTAAGCTGCCTCTTTGGTCTTTGAGTGCATGCTCACTGTGACAAGGTCTCTCTTTTAATCTTCGGGGTGGGGACCAGAGGTAGGGTTGCAGGGTAGAGGGGACAGCTTGCGTCCTGTGGCTGAGGTGGCTGGCCCATCCCACGTGGGACACAGACCTTCTCCCTCCTGTGCCCTGGACAGGCAGTGCCCTGTGAGTTCAGAATGTCCGACTGACAACTCTTTCCTTTTTTGCATTGTATTAAAGTGAGTTGGAAAGCTGTCATCTTCTCTGCGTCTGACTTTTGCATCTCCATTTATTTAGTATTCCTTTGGGGCGGTTCTTAGTACTGTTGGTTAGATAGCCTGGCCCTTCACTGCCAGCTTTTCTCTGTGTTTCCTCCTCTCTGCCCTAGTCTCCCTCCTTCTGTGAGCATCTCTGTCTGGCTTTGTACACCCCAAGGACATTTTCCTCAGTGTACAGTTTCTCCATTAGCCCCTGCCACGTGGATGCTAATTCAGCTCTAGTGTGGTGGCTTTTGTTCCTTTTCTAATCATGGCCTGTATCTTAGCTTGTTATCTTTCAATTTCATCTTGTTCTCATTTTGGTTGTCCCTGTACTTTAAAAAATATAATTTTTTAATTGTGTGGTTGCCTCTCACGTGGCCGCCACTGGGGACCTGGCCTGCAACCCAGGCGTGTGCCCTGACAGGGAATTGAACCTGTGCCCCTTTGGTTAACAGGCCCCCTCTCAATCCACTGAGCTATACTAGCCGGGGGACCAGGGACATTTTTTAATAAAGGCACTAATCTCCCTGTAATCTTACAACAAGAAGCACATGTTTTCTAAAATGGTCTTCCATTTTCTATAATACTTCATTTCAGATTTCTGCATGTGCTTTATGGTGTATCTCCAGTCTCCCACCTCCCATGCTTTGTTTTGATTTATTGATCCTTGAATGGTGTTTGCTGGTCTGTGGGTTTGAACTGCTTTTAGCTGTGTGCTTGGCCGTCCTGTCTTGAGACCGGCTGCAGTGCTGGACTGCTCCTGCTTTGGGCGTGTTTCCCGCCCTTTGGTCTGAGTGGTGGGGTTGTTTTGGGTCACCTGCCACCCACTTCTGGCTGGCTCTGTTCTGCATCTGAAGGTGAAGGGTACATGGGTTGGTGGATTTCCTGAGCCCAATTCTTCTGGCCCCATGAGGTTAAGGTGCACTCTAGGCTCCAGGTTGAACAGGGCTTTGTCCTTGTGGCAAGATGGAAGAGGGACTGTTTTAACCAGTGTAAATGTACACTTCAGTGGCATTTTAACAATATGTGCAACCATCACCACCACTATTTAGTTCCAGATCTTTTTTACCCTCCACCTGGAAACCCCTTCCCCATTCAGCAGTCACTCCCTTTCCCCTCCTCTGCCCCAGTCCCTGGCAACCACCAATTTGCTTTCCATCTCTGGATTTGTCTATCCTGGACATTTCATGGAAATGGAGTCATACAGTATGTGTCCTTTCGTGTCTGGCATCTTTCCCTTAGCATACTGTTTTCAGGGCTCATCTGTGTTGTAGCATGGGTCAGTGCTTCATTCCTTTTCATGGCTGAATAATATTCCACTGCATAGATATGCCACATTTTGTTTATCTCTCCATCTGTTGGTGTATCTTTGAAATGCTTCTACTCTTTGGCTCTTGTGAATAGGGCTGCTATGAACAAGTTATTTGAATACCTGCTTTGAGTTCTCTTGGGTATATGCCCAGGGAGTAGAATTGCTGGATAATTCTGTGTTTATTGATGAAGCTCCAAACTGTTTCCCACAATGGCTGCACCAATATTACAGCAGTGTTTGAGGGTTCCAGTTTCTCCGCACTTTGCTAACACTTGTTTTCTGTTATTGTTGTTGTTGTTGTTAGTATTAGTATTACTGTCTTGATGGGTGTGAAGTGCTGTCTCATGCTGTTATTGATTTACATTTCCTTAATGACTGATGGTGCTGAGCATCTGTTCATGTGCTCATTGGCCATTTGCATGTTGTCTTTGCAAAAATGTCTATTCTAGTCCTTTGCCCATTTTTACAGTGGGTTATTTTTTTGTTGAGTTGTAGGAGTTCTTTTATATTCTGGACACTAGACCCTTAGCACATGTATTATTTGCAGATATTTTCTTCCATTCTGTGGGTTGTTTCACTCTCTTGATACACAAACGTTTTAAATTTTGATGAAGTCCAGTTTATGTATTTTTTCTTTATCTTTTTATTGTGCTTTTGGTATCATATTTAAGAAATCATTGCCAAATTGTCACGATTTACACCTGTTTTCCTCTAAGAGTTTTATAATTATAGCGCTTACTTACAGATTTAGTCTTTGATCCATTTTGAGTTAGTTTTTGTATTTTGAATGAGGAAAGGCTCCCACCTCATTTGTTTGCATTGAATATACAGTTGTTAGTTGAAGAGGGCTGCTTTTTTTCCCGCTGGGTTCTGTCTCAGAGCAGCTGATGAGCTGTTCAGGATTCGTTGGTGATCTTGACCATTTGGGAGTGGACTTAGTAGAGTTCATAAAGTGATTTTCAATAGAATCATTCTTGCGTATTGTTGTGAGACATTTACACATTAAATAATCTAAAAAATCTGCATTTCAGAATTTTTACTGGCATAGAACTCTCCTACATTGCACGTTTGAGAGTGTGGACTCAATTGAATTCTTCATGTTTTGGAAAAATCTGAAATAAATACCACATTAAACCCACTCCCATTTGATACTCTCTGTTTTTGATTTCTTTGATAAACATGAACTGGTACTCAAGAAGCTGAGCGAAAAGGAAGTCTGGGATATTGGTCTTTATCCGTTTCTCTCTGCGGTGGCTGAAAGCTTGTCCATACCTGTACTTCAAGACAGCAAGTAGCACTCAGGTTTGTCAAGACTGAGGTGTGCGTCTTTTTGTCTAGGTGTATCTTTATATCTAACCAGTATTGTGTGAGCTTGAGTTTTGCTGCTTATAGAAATTCTTTGGCTTCTTCAGCCTCAGGCAGCACATATGGGTATAACCATTTGTGAAAGCGATTTGGTGACGTGGAGGAAAAAATTCCAAGGAAGTGCATACTCTTGACCCAGTAATTCCACCGGTGGGACCCAATCCTGAGGAAATAATCTCAAATGCGAAAAGCATAATGGACAATAGCTTTATTGCGACATTAAATATGAAAAGTTGCAAACCCGGAGACACTCCAGGTTAAGACTCAGTGAGGTAGTGACAACAGGCTGACCGCTGTTACGTGCTGGCCCTCACCAACACCAGGCAGAGGTGGTCTGACTTCACCTTCACGACTATGTGAGACCGCTGGGCAGTTGCCATGAGGTAGGTGGCCTAGGCTCCCAGCAGCCCCAGGCCACCCAGCTGGGGAGTGGTGGAGTGAGGTGCCCTCGCTTGTGCTTAATGCAGCGTGCAGGTGACTGAGGAAGGTAGTAATGGGGACAGTCCTTTTGAGACGTTGGGAAGATGGAGCGGCATTGTGTTACAGAACGCCATTCGGTCATGGACAAAGCACTGTGTGTGGGAAGGAAGACAGAGGATGTGTCCAAACTGATACCAAGGATTGTGCTGGGTGGTACAGTTTAGGTTATTTTTATTTCTGTTTCTCTACATTTTCTAAAATGGACGTTGTTGTTTTATACAAAACAAAAACATGACATGCTTCCCTTGAACTGAAGATTGCTTACAGTAAGAGTGGTGTGGTGACAGGGTGGTTCAGGGGGCCGGGCTTTGGTAGCAGAAGATGGAGAAGAAAGAGCCTGCCCTCAGTCTCTTCTCTGGATTGTCCTAAGCCATGTTTTAAACAGTTCCAACTGTCAGATCAAAACAGAGCAAATTTAAGGAGCCAGATACAAAAGAGCATGACATAAAGACATCGGCTCTAAATTTCGTAGCATCCTAATTAATCCATGTGTCCATTCTGCGGCACATCTTAGCTATGTTTGCCTTTGTCTCAACTTTTCACTCCTGTTTTGAAAATAATCTAAACTTATCTAAGCACAGACTATAAGGTCTTGATATAAATAAAGATATATTTTAAACCGACACTGAAACTATTTGATGCATGAAATGTTGTCAGTTTCTTAGATATGTTCATAATTATCCAGGGTAATTAAGCATTTCAATAAATGAAGTAGAAATAGGTTGTAGAGCAACAAAACACAAAATAAAAGCAGATCCGGTCACAACATATTGTTTGTAAAAGCAGCCAGTTAAATATTTTGTATGTTCTATAACCCATTTTTGTAATACACTAAAAACACACTGGAAGGATCTTATTTCAGAGTGTCGTGGTGGGTGTTAGCAGTGGCTGGACAGGGACCTCCAGTATGCCCAGCGCCCAACTTGGGCTGTGTAATAAGGGACTTGTTCCATTTCCACCTAATGTCTGAAAACAGGCAGGGACCGCGGGGTGAGTGCGTGCCCAGGGAGGCGGGTAATGGTGGTTGCGATCCGGCCTCACGTGTGTGCAGCACTCCGCTGTATGAGAGCCGGTCCTCGCTCCGTACGCACCCCGGGGCGGGGTGGGCTGATCAGGAGACTGAGGTGTGAGGGAATGACTGCTCGCAGCCCAAGTAGTTGCAGCTTCAGGCCTTGTGTTCAAGCCTTGGTGTGTGTCACTCACTTTTGAGTTACCAGCGCACCCTGTCTGTACCTCTGTAGTGGAAATTTCCTAACTTACACAAAAGTGGGGAGAGGAGTCGAGTTACTCACCCAGTCTAAACAGTTGTCTGTGCGTTGTGCCTTTCTTCTTTCATCTGTCCCCGCCCCTAGCCCTACTTTTTTCTGGAATTTAAAGCAAATTCTTATGGTACTTTTTACTTTGTGAAAGTATTCCTCTACCAGCATGTAATTTCCTTAAAGGTCAAGGGTCCTGTCTCTTTCATCATCGTATTCCCGGCATTGCTGGCACTTAAGTGTTCAGCAAATACTTGTTGAAACAAAGAGTGTATTTCATCCCTCCATCCATAGGGAGGCAGATTTTCCTGTGCCCGGGACTCTCCAGTGCCTTAACCGAACCACTGTGTGTGTACTTGGGACATTGCTCCTGCTGCTGGTGGCCCAGGCTGCCCCACTTCATGGGCAGTGGACATCGATTGTGTCTTGACCCATGCACACTTGTCCGTACATTCACCCCAGAAAAGTGGGAGGGTTAGTTATGGCTGTAGTTAGTCTTGCTTAAGTTGTAAAAACCGAAACAATTATAAACTTCCCTCAAGCATACGTTTGTTTTTTTTCACTTGATCATGAAGCTTGGAAGGAGTTGAAATCAGACAGACCTGGGTTTGAAGCCCATCCCTGTCCCTTCTCTATAGCTAGAGGTCCTTTCTGGTCCTCAGTTTCTTCGTACATGAAATGGGGTGGTCACTGCTCACAGAGTGGTGAAGATTAAATGAAGTGTTGATGGTAACCAAGTTCCTGGTACGGCGTAAGCACTCCACAAAGACAGACCCTGTCTTTCCTCTCCTGCCCATGTTTCTCGGACATGGGAATGCTTACCCTGCCTCCCTCAGGAAGGGTGTGTGTATATGAAGCGGGGTCCTCTGTGGAAAGCCCTTAAACCCTGGGACAGCAGCATCAGTAATTAGAGTGGCCATTGATGGTGACGGAGCCGAGCTAACTCAGCCCAGCCCCTGTATTGGACAGGAACGCATTTAACAGGTTGGTGATACCAGTAGAGCCCAGATTGTTTCTGCCTTGCCACCCCCTGGCTTCAACATGGCTGCCACAGCTGGAGACACAGTGACTACATTCAAGGCAAGAGGGAAGGAGGAGTTGAAGCCATGTGATCCCATGAGTTACTGAAGCAACCCCCCAACCTCCCCAGCCCCAGCAGGATATCTGTGGAGGCTCCTTGACCAAGACTGAATCATGTGGCCAGGACGGGGGCAGTGGGATTAGGATGGTGACGACTGGTTACATTTGGTGCCACCAGCCCACTCAGAACTGAGACCCGGTTAGCCAAGAGGGGAGAGAGGCAGTGGGCCTTTCCATAGTGAAGGAGTGCCTCTGGTTTGGGGAAGGTGGCTGTGGACTCTGAATGAAGGGCAGATCTAGGAGCAGCTCTTTTGTGGATTACGTTTTGGGATGCTTTTAGGCTTTTTGCTTGTCCTTCCCTATATAGTGGGGACAGGAATGAGGCATCTCCCCTCCTCTCAGTGCCAGAGGGGCTTCGGGATATGGTAGCTTTAACCTTGGTGGCACTGCATTGAAGGAGGTGGACCAGGGTGGTGGGAGAAGGGAAATCCCATTTGCGTGATTGGTAAAATGAGAAAGGCAGTCCTTCTTCTATGGGTTATTGTTTGGGTCTTTAGGAAAAACCTCACGTGGGTGCTTTTAAGTCAGACTGGCAGCACCTGGTGTTGGGCCTGGCTCTGCGCCGCAGCTACCCAGGTGCTGTGGTCTGCCCTCTCCTGCTGGTGCCATGAAGACACTGACATGTGCAGCATTCAGTTGTGGCCCTAGGTGTGCAGCCTTCCTCGGCTTTTGGTAGGCCATGATGAGCCCGGGGTATAGAGGTTGTCCATAAGCTGCAGGTAGTGTGAATCAGGACAAACTAGTGGGTGGTGTTTTGAATAGATGAAGGAATTTACCTTTGCTTAATTGAATTACATCAGATTTATCAGTAGACTTTTATGCTGGTTTCTTTTGCCAACAAATATTTTTGGCCTGGCTGTCCAGGTCTTCTATTTACTGGCCATGTGGCCTTGCATGAGTTAGTTAATTCTTCTGCCACCCCGCGCCCCGTCCCCATTTCCTAATCTGTAAAATGAGATTATTATTAAAAATCTCCAAAGTTGGTATGAGGATTAAAAGGTAAAAATGGCTGATATGAATGTAATAGATGTAATGGGTACTCAGTAAGTGTTTAAAATAGCCTGTAGTTCTTTGAATGTGTTGTAGATGCTTTGCGAACACATTTTTTTTATTGTTTTCTCTTTATGAATTATAGTATTCATAAGCCATAAACCATAGCAGAAGGTTTGAGATAAGAGTAAGGAGGCCTGACATTTCTTTTGTGGTCTGTTATTTAGCTGTTTAACCTTGAACGTATTACTCAGTCTCTGGGTAACCCGTTTTCTTATTTGTGAATTGGAATATCCGTGTCTGTCTCCTAGACCACCAGTGTGTGTGTTATTACGATGGCAAATAGATCTGAAAATGCTCAAGCAAAGCGCTCTGCAAACTCAAGGTGGTAAGTTTTTCTAGCTTCTTTCCACTGAAACATTTCAGTGGTCCTTTTGTGTGTTAACTTTTTTATGCTAATATTCCTGCTTTTTAAAAATTTGTTAAAAGGATTTTATTTACTCATTTTTAGAGAGGGGAAAGGAGGTAGAAAGACAGGGAGAAAAACAGCTATCAGTTGCTTCTCTCACGCCCCCAGCTGGGGACCTGGCCCGCAACCCAGGCATGTGCCCTGGCTGGGAATCGAATCGGTGACCTTATGGTTAAAAAGCTGGCATTCAGTGCACTGAGCCACACCAGCCAGGGCTGTTTTTTGAATCTTGTTAAGAAACTTGTCCCAGTCCCAAAGTCTTAAAGAAATTCTTCTATACCATTTGCTGAAACTTAAAGTTAGGCCCTTTGCTTTGGATCTGTCGTCTGCCTGGAAGCAGCTTTTGTCTGTGGAGTGTGAGGCAAGGGACCGTTGTGTTTTCTTCTCGGATGGTCGTGGTTGGGCCCTGTTCACGGACTCGGCTGGCTCTCTGCTGCCCTGGCCTGTGATACTACTGGTGTTACACTTCTTGGTTTCAGATCTGTTCTGGGCTATCTTTGCTCCCCAAATTCCACTTGTAGTGACCTGTTCTAAGGAACAGCTCAGGACACGTGCAAGTGTATGGCTGTGGCGGTGTTCTGGAAGCGGCGGTGGCAGTGCTGAGTGGGGAGCACTCTTGGGGCCCCGCAGTGGGGTTGATGTCTGCCCTCAGTACAGGGAATACTCTGCAGCCGACAAAAACATGTTTGCTAATATGGACAGCATAGCACGGCAGAAGAAGTAGGAAGTTAAAGTACAGTACGTACAGCCTGGCTCCATGTTTATGAAAAGTTAACATATGAGTGAAGGAAAACAACCCTTTCAGTGCACTTCGATCTGGCTTTGCTCTGGGACCCGAGTGAGTCTGCTCTGGCAGGTCCTGGCTCCGCCCAGTCCCACTTCCAACCTTGCCGCTTTATTTGACACCCTTTGGGTCTTCCCAGTGCTTTCTCATCTGCTCCCTGCTTTTCTGCTCACTCTTTTCATCCTCTTTTTTGGACTCCTGCCTCCTCTGTACATTGATGTTGGTGTCCTTGGGCTCCTGCTTGGGTCCCTGGGCCTCCTCCAATTCTCTCCTTTCTTCGTAAGGGACTGCCTTGGGGTGTCTCCCCTGTGAAACTTTCTCTTATTCCCCTCGTGTGTCTGCAGCTGGCTCTCCACTCAGCTCGCCCGGTGTCCTCAAGGCCTTCAGAGCCAGGATGTCCAGAACGAAGGCGACATCTTCCCCTGTGAGGCCCAGCGGAGTACTGGTTTCTGGCCTGCCTCCTTGCCTCTCTCAGTGGTGGGTCGTCCTCCCTAACACAAATGCCTGTGTCATGGCCCCTTCCTCTCAAGTGCCCATCGTTGCTGGCTGCCCCTTTATAAGAGTTTCTGGAGTGTTCTTCCTGCCTCTAGGTTTCACCCCCCCTCCCTCTTTGCTCCACACTGCGGCCAAAATCATCTTTCTAAAGTGTACATCGGAGGCACCACCCCCTTGACCTGGGACTAACAGGCCTGGCTATCAGTGATCTGGGCCTGTCCTCCACCTTCCTGGCCTTCTTGGGCTCTCAGCAGGCTCTGATGGTTTCACGCCCTCTGCCTGGTCTGCTCAGACCCCTGCTCACCTTCTGAGACCTGCTCTGTGATGCTTTCCCTCTCAGGGAGGGGAGGGGATTGCTCCTTCCCTGGTGCCTGTGTCCTCCACCCTCCCCTGGTCTGAGCTGTCCCTGTAGTCCTCAGAGCCAGTGCTGGGCCTGTGGCAGGACTGAAGGGGACGGATGAGGGAAGGGGCTCCTATTGTCTTTCCAGAGAGGGCCGCCCTCACCCCGTGACTGGGCCCTCGCAGTTCCTTGGAGATAGGGCCTCGTGGGTGGGTGGGTTTGACCAGGGCTCATGGGGCCTGTTTTTGCCTTTCTCTGCCCCCCTGTTGAAGCCTCTTTTCCGGGCATTTCCAGAGCTGCCTTCCTCAGTTCTTTGTTCCTGAGCTTCCTCTGCAGCAGGTGACTCAGTGGTCTCTCCTGCAGCCATGCCCACGTGCCTCCAGGCAGTGGGTGGCTGTGGCACCGAGGGCCACACTTAGGCTTGGGCTGAGCATTCTGCCGCCTTTCACCCCTGGAGTCCAGCTGGGGGATTTGCTTCCTCTCTGGAGGTTTGCCAGTGCTCACATTCTCACTTGCTAACTCTGTTATTCTCAGTGCCTGTGTGTGTCGCAAATCTGTCCTTTCTTGTCCCTGGTGGTAATGAAGGTGCCCTCTTTGACAGAATTGGCCCTCTTGTTTGTGCAAAGAACGTAAGACAGGTCGATTCTGAGAGCCTGGCCACCCAGTGTGCCCTGAGTGAGCTGCGCTTGAGATCTGGATGTTTGACTCTGGTTTTCTGCTCTGCAGGTTGTAGGAAGGAGGCTTGCCGGCTGAGCAGTGTTTCCTGTGGGTGCCGGTTACAGGCTGCCTGATGCAAAACATAGCACATTATTCAGATGTGTTTTTTCTTGACCACTTTTAGTTCATGGCTTTTGACTGAGTGTTTAAAAACATTCTGCAACATATTTATAATATTCATGAGCAGTGAATCAGAAGAAATGCAGTTTCTGAGAAAGCTTCAAAGAAATGCTGCCTTTATCTCTTCTCTAGCCTTTTCCGCTGAAACCCACCAGTCTTTTTCTGGGCGTGCGTGTTCTATAAATAGAACAGCAGCTCTCCTTGGGTAGCCCACGATCAGCTGTCATCCGCTTTGTGAAAGATGTGTGTGTATGTGTATGTGTGTTGGATTGTGTTTTAATTTTGCTTTTTTTAATGTGTGACACATGGAGCAGGAGACACAAGGAAAAATGCTCTAGCATTTATCCTTTAAAGATAACTTATAACTTTTCTGGGTCTGTACTTGTTGGTTTTGTTGTCTTTTTTTAAAAATTTGTATTTAGGGAAGAGATGGAAACGATCCCTTCCCCTGCAGAGGTAAGGAAGACCTGTGGGTGAGGAGAGATACTTGCATGGGTGAGGAGAGGTACCTGCGCCTGAGAGCGGGTTCTGTGGGTCAAGAGGAAAGGCTCTCCTGCCGTGGGGTGCAGGCGCCCGGGGCTCTGTGCTGCTGTGCGCAGACCAGCCGCCCTGGGTCTTTGAAGAACGCATTGAAATGAGCATCACCACGTATACTTGGGTCTGCAGAGAAGGCTGGGAAACAGCCCAGGAGTTTTTCCAGAGTACAGACTTTTCTTTCTCTGGAGCTACTGCGATTGGAGGTTGGGCTTTCTGTCTGCCTGGGATCAGCCTGGGTCTAGTTCAGCACGTGTTCCCACACTTCTGAAAAGCCAGGCCTTTGTTCAGTAAGGCTGTAGGTTTCAGGCTCTGTGAGTGTAGTTGGTGTGTCTTTTCTCTTGACCACTGGGTGTTGATGTGTTCCTCTCTTCTGCTGCCGCCATTGCTTGGGAGAGCAGGTGAGCAACCTCCCCATATGTAAAGGTGCAGGTGTACATCACGGAGTGAGTAGTTTTTTCATGGGTCAGTTCTCTTGGGGGCCGGAGAGCTCTGCTGTTTGTACTGCTAGACTGGCCCCACAGCCCAGCTTCCATCACCCCGGCCTGTGGTAGGAGCCAGCATGTGCCCCAGGGGGCTCACAGAGGGGTGTCTTGGAGTGGGGGTTGGAGAGGAGCACACTGTCTGCGTTCCCAGGATACCCTGGACTGCCGTGCCACTGGGGTGGGGGCTCTGTTGCACAGCCAGCTGTGGGTGGTGTGTGGGGAGCAGGGGCTTTCTTTGGCGTCCTTCTGTGGGGGCAGGTAACACTGCATCCGGAGTTGCGCTCCCTCCCTGGTAAGGAAGGACCAGATGACCAGTGTTCTGCCCTTGCATTCTGGTGCATTTGGGTGATGGGAGATTTCTGTCTGGTTTTGTCTTATGTCATCTCAAGTGGCCACTGATACCCAAGTGCTTCGTGTAGATAACTTTGAAGAAAAGTCACTTAAAGTGCAAAGCTAAATGGGATTGGATAACTAAACAGAAGTGTCTCTGAACCAATATCCCTGTCCTTTAACAGAATTTTTATACATTCTGCCTCCATTCTGTGATAAGATGCTGTGTATAGTGGATGTTTCTGTTAGGTGGGGTAAAACATACCCTGCAGATGCTGAGAGCAGGCTCTTGTTTTATTAGTTTTATATGCATGTTTATATACTTGTTTTATATGCATCTTGTTTATTAGTTTTGACTGTGTTAGTGGCTCCAAGTGGCCCCATGTGTCAATGACCAAGCCGTGGTTTCTGGAGCATGTAACTTCCAGGTGGTCTATGGGGCTCCCTTGGCCCGTTGGGTGGCCAGCGCATAGGATGCAGTGTGAGGGGAAACAGCTCCAGGAGAGGCCATGACCCACTCTTTCATTGAGACGAGGGGAGTGAACTGCTGTCCACCTCTTGATTCTCTTATCAGAACTTCTGTTTTGCGGTGGACTGATCAGATTTACAAGATAAGATGAGTTTTGGTGACTGTGGCCATCCGCTTCTCTCTCACAATGTGGACAGACGCATGTCCCCAGGCTGTGAATGGGGTGAGGGCTGAGTGGGGCGCAGGCCTGGAGCTGTGCTAAACCCCACAGCAACCTACTTTGACAGTTTTGGCATTAGGATCCTGAGAAATGGCAGGAAGCCTGAGAACATGGAGACGGGGCCAAGAATAGCTGAAAAATACCGAATGCTGAAGTTGGAGAATGTATTGGCCCCGGGCTGTTTGCTGTGGTCCTTCTAGCCTGTCCCTTTCTGCTGCTCCCCTGGGCATATCCAGGGCATACCTTGGCCTCTGAAACCCTCACCTCTCAGGCATGCCATCGCCCCGCAGAGAATTGTGTTAGCCCTCCCCCAGCAGTGTGCTCGGCCTGTCCATAGGTCAAGGTCTGGGGAGAGTGTGAGAAATACTTCTGTTAGGCTGTCAGCAGTGAGAGACCCAAACGCACCAGACCGTCAATGTGCAGTTTGGGTGGACGAGCCCAGGGGTCTGTGGAAACACGTGCTCATGAGTTCATTTCTGTGCTTGCAGACCGTCATCAAAGAGGGGATGCTGACCAAACAGAACAATTCATTCCAGAGATCCAAAAGGAGATACTTCAAGCTGCGAGGGCGAACACTGTACTATGCAAAGACCGCGAAGGTGAGCTGCAGTGCTGGAAACTTCGTGGGAGGAGACGTCGGGGTCCCGCAGGGGAGACTTGGGTGCTGGGTCCTCATCTGGGGGAAACCTTTGATTGTTAAAGCTTTTTTTCTAGAGAGTTTCCTGATGCTTCAGGGTGCTAGGTTTTATTTGTCTCAAGGCACATTTTAGTGCTTATAAACATTGATTTTTATTTATTTTTTAAATGTAGTGTGTCGACCAGTGAGAAAGGAGAGAATGTTTCAGAAATAGCCATATTATAGCTGGATATCTTTCTTGTAGAAAGATCAGGGGTCACAAGCTTATACGTCTCTTATTATGGAGTATGGTGTCTTTTTAAAAACCATTTTATCCAGGTTTAATTGGCATACAAAAAGCCATAGATATTTAATATATATAACTTGATGAGTTTGGAGATAAGTATGTACCTGCGAAACTAAAGAAAAGTATTTTTGAAAACGGGGCTTATTGGTGTGTGAACAGCAGTTCTTCATTCGTGGGGCTTTCTGGCAGGGACCCTTCCTTCTGGGTGCCATCTTGCCCGAGAGACGGAAGCTGGAATCACCGGGCACATGTTTGTGAAGGGGGGGGGGGGCTGTGGGAGGCATGACGTTACCACCATGTTTAAACGAACGTGGCCTTCCACGTCTCAGACACCTGCGTGCTTGCCAAGCTAGTGTGTGCTCGTCTGAACACCAGTAGTTTTGTATCAGTATCACTGTCACTGCTTTTATTTTGGTGTTAAGAAAAACCTGGAATCTGAATCATTTGCATTTTGAGATGTATCCCTACAGAGTTAGTGGGTTAAAATTTGAAACTGAACAGAGCAACTTGTTTAGAAAGGGTTGTGACCATACTCCTCACTTAAAAAAAAAAACCAACACAAACCCTTATAGTTATTTTAGTTCTGTGGGGGTTGGGGAGGTTCCTTAAAAGGCTGAGTCTCTTTTCTGAGTTATTAGTACTTCCTCCAGCGGTTCCCTATGGCGCCCTCTCAGTGGGCCCAGTAAGGTTAGCAGGAGGAGGGGAGTGTGCGTGAGTGGGACTTGAGGGGAGAGGAGAGGAAAATGGTGGGTATTCCCAGGCCTAATTACCAGCCCTTCCTCTGGAGCCTCTCTCTCCAGGGCTAGATTCCTTCACTTTGCTCCCTTGTTTTCTTTCACAGCCAGATTTCTTCTCTGTGGATTGGTCTCTCTTCCCCTAAAATCACTTATTTTAGGGGGGGGGGCCTTTCTTCCAAATGTGCTTCCTGGAGAAGCAGAAGCCAGGACAGAGGGTCTTCAGTCCTGGCCCTTGTTCCCCCAGGTGGACCTGATCTGAGGGCATATTTCACATTTAAAAGTGAGGCACTAGTATTGCAGAAAATAAATATAGAATTGCAGTATTATTGTTATTATTTTCTCCACCAGTACAATCACTCATGACCTCCTTGGATTGAAAAAAATCGCAGAGCCCTACCTGTGGCTGGAAGGGGTGGGGGTGCAGCCAGTATTTGTTTTGTCCGCAAGCCTCCGCTTTCAGGGCCTCTGTGGACGCCTGCTTGGGGTTGAGGACAGTGGTGAGCAGCACTGGGCCAGGGCCTGGGAACGTGCCCGCCTCGGGGGTGTCGGAGCCTCACGCTGGCTGTGGCCCCTGTGTCTCTCCACAGTCGATCATATTTGATGAGGTGGACCTGACAGATGCCAGCGTGGCCGAGTCCAGCACCAAAAACGTCAACAACAGTTTTACGGTAAGACTCCGGATGCACACTTTTCATTGTTCCTCACCATATCTGGTTTTCCTTTTTAATTTGAACAAGCGTGTCAGCAGTTCAGACTTTGTTACCCTTTGTGCTCTGATGGAAATGACTCCTGGTAGATTTTGAATTTAATCCCGAAAATAATACTGTGGTTGGAGAATAACTGAGAATTTGGCACATGTAAGCACAAAAAGAACAAGAGGGTCCAAATGAAATTTATTAACATGTTGTTTTACATTCTCTAAGTCTTTCATAGATGTTTGTTTTTCATGATTATAGTACAAAATTTGGAAAATACAGAAAAGTATGTTGAAGCAATTAAAAAATAGCCATAATTAGGCCACCTCAAAACATATAATATTGATATTTTGGTGTATTTCTTTTCTTTTTTACTTTAAACTGGCCCCACCCCATTTATAAAAGCTTTGTTGTACTTTCTGCAGAAGTCCTAAGTACATGCAGTCATGTGACCCCACCACCCGGAGGTGGCAACTGTGCACTTTAGAGGGTTTCTGTGTTTCTAAATATCTGTCTCTTTACCCACATCTACTGTGACAGCATAGTGATCCTTTTGTGCTTACATTTTTTTTCCTCTTGACAATTTATGGTGATCATTTTCCCATGTTGATTAATCTGAATGTCCATCATATTTTGTAATGGCTGTATAGCATTTCTTGTATGACTTTACAGTTTTGGCTTCAGGGGCTGACTTTAGAACCTACCTGTGTAAGGTGTGACTCCAGTATTAGGAATGGAGTATTTAAAAATCGTTGTCTTTATATTATTCAGCTACCTCATCTAGGAATAAAATATACTCCCTGTTTTTTTTTAAAAAGATTTTATTTATTTATTTTTTAGAGAGAGGGGAAGAGAGGGAGAAAGAGAGGGAAAGAAACATCAATTTGCGGCTGCTTCTCATGCGCCCCCAACCAGGGGCCTGGCTTGCAACCCAGGCTTGTGCCCTGCCTGGGAAACGAACCAGCGACCCTTTTCGTTCGCTGGTCGATACTCAGTCCACTGAGCTACACCAGCCAGGGCTATACTCCCTGTTTTTTAAAAAATTCTTTCATAACAGTCAAGGTGGGTAATTTTCTTCATGTTTAGGATCTGACATTTTGGGTTAGTGTTAGTTTTAGATACTTTCAGTTTTTGTTTTATTTACTTGCTGATGATTATTGGTGTTGCTGATACTAATAGGATTTTCTTCCTCCATTTAAATTTCGAGTTTGTGTTGATATAACTAACTGCTCTTGGTTCTACTTCATGGCTTATCAAATTGGCTTTTCCTGATGGTTTCTCTTATTTTACTCTTCATTTTTTGTGGAATATTTTCAACTTTTTCTCCATGAATTTTATTGTTTTTGTAGTGGCTGGGAGAGACATGCAAATGATTATTCTTTGATTTGTGGCTTTTAGTGTTTTTAATAAGAACGGGTGTTGAATTTCACGGGAGTGTTTGGAGCATTAACTTAGATGACCAATTTGGTTTTAGGTATTTGTATTTTGTATTTAGAATTTTCCAGTGCACATGTGTGGGTTTTTTTGGTGTGGAAAAGAAGCCTTGGTTGTGTTTTGATTTCAGTTAAAATAGCCCTATAAAATTCATTTAGTAACTTGTTAATGATTTTGTATGTCCTGGAACATTTGATATAGCTTTAGAATTGTTTGTTTTGGTAAGTTTGAGAGAACTTACTTTAAATTATCTGTCACAAAGACTTTTTAGGGAGGTAAGTCTATGGATAAACCTGATTTTTTTTTTGTTTGTTTTTTGATTATTTGAGCTTTTTTACTTTCTGAGTCTATTTTTTGTAATTTACTTTCCCACTTGTTTCACACCTTCAAATTTAGTAATATATATTATTTGCACTGTAAACATCTGTGTCTCTGTTTAGACCCACCTTTGTTTGTATTTCTAATTTTATTTGTTCAGCTTTGTTTTTCTGGTCAAACTTCTTTTTTAAAAAAATTGTTTTTGTTGTTCAAGTACAGTTTTCTGTCTTTTCCCTCCACCCCTCTCCACCACCCCAGCCCTCCCTGCCTCCCTCCCCCATTTCCACCCCCCCTTGTTATTGTCCATGTGTCCTTTATAATTGTTCCTGTCAACCCTTCACCCTTTTCCCCATTATCCCCTCCCCTGGTCAAACTTCTTAGGCCACCCCTTTAAAAAAAAAAGAGAGAACCAGTTCTTGGATTATTGCTCTATCGCATTTATTTGTTACTAATTCAGTTTCTGCTTTATATTTATTGTCCTTTTTCTGTTTTTCACAACTTTTCTTTTTAAAGATTTTATTTATTTATTTTTAGAAAGAAGGGACGGGAGGGAGAAAGAGGGAGAGAAACATCAATGTGTGGTCGCCTCTCACATGGCCCCTACTGGGGACCTAGCCCACAACCTAGGCACGTGCCCTGACTGGGAATCGAACCAGTGACCCTTTGGTTCGCAGGCTGGCACTCAATCCACTGAGCCACACCAGCCAGGACCCACCAAATACATTTTATAAAATACAATTTTTAACTTTCTTTAACAATGAGCTTTTTCTTATATCTTATAATATCCTTCAAAATCTTATTTATATTACATAGTATTCCATCATATAAATGTATATGTATTCAGTATCTGTATCATGTATTCATTATTTGTATTAAACATTTGATTTTTTCCTATCATAAATAATATTGTAATGTATACTTGCACACAGATGCTTTTGTGCATTTCTGAGTATTTCTATAGTATAAATTCTTAGAAACGGGACTTCATTTGAGGTAGAAAATAGAAACTTTTAAAAGACTTTTGAAAAATAAATGAGATACTGATACATGTTACACCTTGGATGAGCCTTGAAACTATTATGCTGAGTGAGAGAAGCCAGACACAAATGGCCACATATTTTATGATTGCATTTATATGAAATGTTCACAATAGGCAAATCTGTAAAGACAGGAAGTAGATTAGTGGTTTTGAGGGGCTGAGAAGGAAGAAGGCGTGCCTGCTAAACTGCAGGGGTTTTTTTTTTGAGGGTGACAAAATGTTCTAAAATTAGATATGGGTGATGGTTGTACAACTTTGTGAATGTGCTGAAAACCACTGAATTGTATACTTTAAAATGGTGAATTGTATAGGAATTCTGTCTCAATAAAAATATGGAAAAATAGTCTGGTCCTTTGGGACTGTGCATGTTACCATGGAGCCTTGTCAGCCTGATCTGAGAGCGAACACTGACGTGTGTCTTGTATCTGTGGGAAAGCGTGTTCCCAGGGCCAAGCACTCGACTTCTAGGCGCAGAGCCTGTTCTGTCCTGGAGAAGCCTCTGCAAGCTCCAGTTCTGTCCTGTCGCTGGTCCTGGATGATGCCCTGCCCGCGGGGCAGAGGCACCAGTTCTTCCCTGCTTATTTTCTGTTTTGTTAGCGCTCTAAAAATGCTGTTTCATCTGGGGTGTGGTGAAAGGACGAGGGAAAGATTCATACTGAGGCCCCCTGGAAACATTCAAGAGAAGGAGGCTCCTTGCCTGGGCACTCTCTGATGGCGTCTGGGATAGGAGATGAGTACGGAGAGTTTGGTGCCCAGTTACCCAGTCGTGCTTCTGTAGAGTCAGGACGTTTCGGGCCTTGGGGCTGTCGGTGCTACAAATACTTTCTTTGCTTAAAATTCACACTTAAGGATCTGCCCCATTTCTCTCCCCCTGCAGCATTTACCATCTGACCTCTGAACCTGTCACCACACAGCCAACTGCAGGAGTCTGGGTGCAGGGGGCTCTCTTCAGTCAGGCCTGCCCTGCCCTCCTGGAAGGTGGCGCACTGCTCAGGGAGTGAGTGCAAAATGAGTGAATGAATTTGCCCAGAAGCTTCTGTACTCTCTGGAACATTTCATTTGCTTTTGCAGCTGTTCCTTTAGTGATTTCCAAACTCTTCAACTTCTACTAAAATTGCATGCCTGATACAGACAGCCAGTCAGTGGAAGCTGCTGTTTCCATGAATCAGCCAACAGATGGGAACCTTTTATAGCTGTAGAAGCACGAGTACATTTGCTCCACATTAGAAGAGACTCCATTTTTATTCCTCTCCAAGATGGCCAGAGAACTGTGCCATGAAGAAGTAAGGAGCCTTGGGACAAGAACCTTCCAAGGGAGACCCATGGGCAGAGCTCCTTAGGGGAGAGGAGAGGTTTTGAGACAGCCTTGATGGAAGGAGTGGCTCAGCGGGTCTCCTGCGACTGGATGGGGGGCCTGCCTCCCTGCTCTTTAAGAACAGAGTGAGCTGTGCTGAAGCTAAAGACACCCAGATTGTCTTTAGATCCCTGACAGGCAGGGCAGTGGCAGCGGGTGCCTTCGGGAGGTGGGAGTAGAGCCCACAGTGGGGCCACCCCCTTATGGGGCCAAAACCTCAGCAGCGTGCCCAGGAAAGGGCGACTTGCCAGCTGCATGTCCCTGCCTCTACAGTTACATGGAGTTGTGTGCTTCTGATGATTAAACGTGTTAACACTAATCTGTGAAAACTCAAAGGCTTTTACTGTATTATTGCCAAATTGCCCTTAGAAATATCAACAAGGCTTCATGAAAATGCTTTTTTCCCTGTCCTTTAACAAACCATGTGTTCACATTTTAGAATATCTTTGCGACTTTGATAGTTTAAAAGTGGTGATTTGTTTCTTCAGTGATCAAAGTGAGGCCAGAATTTCTCGGAGTCCGTTACCATTCGTCTCTCTCCCTGAATTGACCGTCTCTTGTGTTTTCAGATCGCCAACACTGTACTTGTACCCCTCACTCCTCCCGCTGGGCTGTAATGGTTCCAGTGCTTCGTCTCTGTCTCTTTTGAGACTGGATTTCACACACTAATAAGTGGCTGAAGTTGCTAGGTAAAATGTTCTCATTACCTAACACATTCTTAAATTGTTTTCAGCTTTAGGATCACAGTATTTACAGATTTGTGCTGAAGGTATATGTTTACCACCATAATTTTTCAAAGGAGTTTGTTTCCCCGAAACTATATATTTTAAATAAATTTTAAAATTGAAATATGACCTCCATACCGAAAAGTGCATAAGTAGGAGTGCAAACAGGCTTGTTGTGGAGGTGGCGCACCCAGAACCTCTCCCGAGGCGTCACCGCTGTCCTGACTTCTGCTGCTGTGGATGAATGCCGGCTGTTTTAGGGGGTTTATGTCAGTAGATGCCTAATGTGTATTCTTTAGTATCTGTTTCTGATGTGTTTCCTGATTTAATGTCACTTGGGGGATTTTTCTAGTTGTGTAGTTACTGGTTTCTAGCTTGATTCTACTGTGATCAGAGAACGAAACTGATTCCAACCTTCTGAGATTATCAAGACTTTATGGCCTGTTGGTTTTATAAGTGGTCCACGTGCATTCAAGCAGAACTTGGATCAGGTAGTTCTTTGTGCAGTTGATTGGGACACCAGTGAGATCATTTTTCTCAAATCTTTTATAACCTACTGATTTATTTTCTGCTTGTCCTGTTAGTTATTGGGTGAGATTTATTTAAACCTCCTACTGTGATTGTGGACTGTACGTGGGGGAGGGGTCCAAGAGAGAACAGTGCTGCTTGCCCGGCTCTCCACTGGCTCTCAGTCACTTCCTCTGCTGCCCACGGGCAAATTGGGCCCTTCTGGTGCTGACTCCCGGGTGGGTGGGTTTGTGTATGTTCTAGGACCCTGTGGGTCCCTCCAATAACTCCCCTGTGAGGCTGGGAGTTTCTCCCGCTGCCACAACCGCCACAGGTTTTTACAGTCAGAGGTTTGGGGGCTTTGTATTTTCCCACACTGGAACCCTGGGTGCGTAGTCTGTCTTGCTCCCCAGTTGTTCCTCCTGGTTTATCCACAAGTAAATGTGGGACCGCCAGGTCCTCCAGCCGCTGCCTTGCTGTGCGTCGTCCTCTCCAACCTGGTTGCCCGTCTCTGCCACTCCTGCTGGTCTGGATGAATGTTTTTCTTTAACTTCTTGGTTGTCAGACTTCCATACAGTTCGGTTTTCTGTCAGTTGTGGTTGTTTTTCGTTTTTAAATTGGTTGTCTTCCTTTGGTTGTGCGAGGAGGCACAGTGTATCTGCCTACACCTCCATCTTGGCCGGAAATCTAGATATGCTTAATTTAGATACTTTTGTACCTGAGTATAAATTTAACATATTGTTACTTCTTTTCTCTATGTCACATTTTATTTTTTCACACCTTTCTTTTCTTAAATGGATTATAATTATTTCATTTTCCCTTCTATTTTAGCTTGTTTCACATACATTATTTGGGTATTTTGCAGACTAAAAAATACATCCTTGGCTTAAATTCTAGTACAGATTAGTATTTCTAGTGCTTCCCAGACAGTGCAAGGACCTTAGAGCATTTAAACTCTCTATTCTCTTATTGCTGTTGAAATTATAATTAATTTGTATTACCAAAACAAAAAACACAAAACAAAACACTATATTCACCTCTTGCTTTCCTGAAGGTTTGTTGAATATTTTAATTTTATGTATATTTGAAATCTCATAGGACATTATTATACAGTCAGTAACTATTTCAACTTATAATGGATGTTTGCACTTTTTGTTGCTCTACTTCTTTTTGTGTTTCTGTGATCTATTTGGGAAAAACTCCCTTCAGTATTTCTTTAGTATGGGTTTCTACTTTTGTTTGAAAATATCTTTATTTCACCTTTTTGAAGAGTATTTTTGCATGAGCAGTTCTACCTTGGCAATTGCTGTCTTCTAGCTTTTGAAAACTGCCCCTCCATTGAATTGTAACTTCCATTATTTCCACCAAAAGTAACTTGTCATTCTTATTGTTGCTCTTTGGATGGTAGTCTTCCCTTCCCCACACACTACACTTAAGATTTCTTTTTTGTTGTTTTTCTTTGGCATTGAGCTGTTTTACTATGATTTTTCCAGGCATGGTTCTCTGTGTTTATCGTGCTTAGTGTCCTAGCACTTCTGCAGTCTGTGCATTTATGTGTGTTTCTTCTATGGCCGGTTTTGGGAAGTCTTGGTTATTATTTCTTCAAGTACTGCTTCTACCCCTTAGTTTCCCTCCTCTTTGGGGACTTGTATGTTAGATCCTGTCACTGTCTTCCACATGTTTCCTATTCTCTTTAAAAAATATTTTCTATTCTCTTTACTCTGGATATTTTATTACTACTATTTTTATTTGGATGTTCTTCAGGTCTTTCTTGTCTGTTGTGTTAAGCCCATCTGTTGAGTTTTACGTGTCCATTATTTTATCTTTCAGCTCTACAGTTTTTGAGTTTTAAAAAAAGGTTCCTAGTTCCCTGCTAAAGTCCTCATATTAAGCACATTTATTTTAGAGTCTATGTCTGAAAACTCAAATATCTGGTTCTTCTATGGGTCTTTTTCTATTGTCTGGTTTTCCTTTGGCTCTTGTTCCTTTCGTCTTTTCCTCCTGATGTGCCTGTTCATTTTGGCTGGCAGATGTTGTTGGAAAGGTTGTCAGGATAATTTTATGCTCGGGACGATGATGCCTTCCCTCAGAAAGGATTTGGTTTTGCCTCTGGCCAGTAGGCAGGGTAGCAGCAGATCTTGTTAAATCCAGCCTGTGATAGAGCTGATTTGAATGTAGGTTTATTTTTTTCTGATTGGAGGGTCTATTTTCACTTCCTCTTCTTCCATGGGGTACTGCTAAGGACTTTTAGCTGTTAAGTTTCTTGGGCTCTGAATTCCAGTAGTTACCCCCACCTCCCCACTAGTCCTGTAGTATTGCTAAAAGCTCTGTTGAGCCTCTCTGGCTTCCACTTACGAGTCAGCAGTTGTCACCTGGTTAATTTTGTAAAAATGTTGTCACTCTATAATATTTATAAGTATCTGACATTGTGGTCACTCCTGTGTGATGTAGGGTATGTTAGATACCATTTACCTGAAAGGTAGTGTGTTTACCATAGGGAGTAAAGTTTGGCATTTATCACAGTTTACAAAATTTGTTGCTTAGGTGTTTCTTTTTTAAAAAAACTTTTATTTATTTATTTTTAGAGAGAAGGGAAAGGAGGGAGAAAGAGAGGGAAATATCAATGTGTGGTTGCCTCTTGTGTGCCTGCTACTGGGGACCTGGCGCACAACCCAGTCATGTGCCCTGACTGGGAATTGAACCGGCGACCCTTTGGTTCACAGGTCGGCACTCAGTTCACTGAGCCACACCAGCCAGGGTTCAGGTTTTTCTTACAGTCTTACTTTTTATGTACTTGATCTTCCACAATGAGAAGTTAATCTCTTTTAGGACAATTATATTTGTCACTTTATCTTTGTATTTCTAACAGTATTTGCCTTCCTCATTTTTAAAACTTTTAAAGCACATAAATGTTAATACCCTGATTATTGAGTAATTATTTATTAATTACATTGAATTTTTTGCCACTAACTGTACCCTGTCTGACATTACTGGTAATATTGTCATACTTTCCTTTGTTCAGAATTTAATTGATACGTATACTTCCCTCTTCCACCCTCACTTTTATCTTTAGTTTTCCCATGTTGTTTTAGATTTCATCCTTCTAAGCAGTATATTAGTAGAATTTGTTTTATTTCGGTCTGGAACGCTTTGCTTGTAATAGTGAACCTCGGGCACTTTCTGCCAGTCAGGGTTTCTGCACCCCGACCGCAGTTTCTTATTTTTTGCTGCCTTGGTACCTCTCTTCTGTCTTGCATTTCTGTGAGTGGTATCTGCACTGTTTACATGTATATTTGTTAATGATTTGAATGGAAAATTTCCTTTTTTAAAACAATCCATTTACAGTTGACACATTTTTTACACTGTGTCTCATACAGCCAGCCCAAATGGCAATGTCTGTCTTCTGGCCAGGCTTTGTGGCAGACAAGGTGCTCACCCACACAGAGCGCACCCCGTGCTTCCTTCCACCTGGTGTCTGATCGTCATGTTGTACTCAGGAAAATGAGAAAAGACGATGAACACGGAAGATAAATGGTGTGAAATGATCTGCTTTCCACAAAGGAATCCAAATGCGGTGTTTTCCTCAGAGCATTCCAACAACATCCCGCTTTCCACGCTGGTGTTGCAGGGGAGGCATCTGAGGCCACCTTGGTGTTGCTGACATCTCTGAGGGTGTCCACGCCTCTCTGCTTGAAATCCTGCAGGCTTCTCTTTTTCTCAGGTCTGGTACTGGTTTCTGCTCACCAGTTGGTCTGGTGCATAGTGAACCTGTTGTCTTCAGGCTTGGTTTTGGCTTTTCAGATTTGGAAAAGGGTGTTTTTTCTTCTCTTTTCTCTTTAATTCTGATTCGTGTGCTTTGTCTTGTTCTTTGGGAACTTTGCCTGTTTATTCGCCCATTGATTCGGCATGCATTAATGCGGGCCTACCTGGGGCCAGGCACGTGCTCATTGCTAAAGCTTCTTCAGTGGAGGGAGGCTCTTCCTCTTTGAGTGTGGACGCTAGTGAGGGCTCATTGAAGCATGCAGAGAAGAGGTGTGATTACAGGCTGAGATAGGCAACAGGGAGGGAAGGCTGCAGGGGCCGTATAATAAGGAGGACCCCCCTCCCCCACCACTGCTGGTCTTGGGGAGGGGTGGGGAGACTGCCCCAGAGGAAGTGGTGTTTTAACAGAGACATATGGAGGCGTTGGTGGTAAATGCACTCAAGGGCATGTGTGTAAGTGTACTTCTGTGTGTGTGTGTGTGTGTGTGTGTGTGTGTCTGTGCCCGTATTTTGAATGGGGCAGGTGTAGGGACCAGCATGTGCAAAGGCCTTGTGAGGGGGACCGTGAGAAGAAGTAGAAGGGCTGCGTGGCCGGCTGAGGCCACAGGGAGAGGAAGACCACAGGAGGCCATGAAAGGGGCTCGGGACTTAGTCCTTTAACCTGTAATGCCTCGGAGTAGTTCCATTTGGTGAGGGTCCCAGACTTGCAGTGATGGCACATTTCACTCTGGCTGCAGCATGGAGGGTACACTGGAGGACAGGGAGGGTGTGCAGGATGTGGTAGGAGAGGGCGGCTTCTGGCTCTGGGCGAGGTGTGCCGGAGGCTGGGCAGGGGCTGATGGTGCCATCGACTCGTCCCTGGGTGAGGTGGGTGAAGGTGCCATGGCTCCTGCCTCTGCGCAGCTGGCTGGTTAAAGGAGTTACAGAGGGTGGGAGGGACCGGGGTGGTGGGGTCCTGGGTATAGGGTTCTGTCATGTCGTCCTGTGCTATTTTCATTTGTTGGTTTTCTCTAATTCTGTTTGTTAAAGTGTTAATTTTGTTTTTTATTGCATTGACTTGTGATTTTTTTTACCCCCATTTCAGCATAGTTTTCATGTTCTTTTTATTTGTTTTTATCCTGGCTTATTCTCATTTGATGGAGAAATTATTTTTAAAATGTTTTCTGTTTAATGTAGTCATTTCCTTGCCTCAGAGAAAAATTTTCCTTTGAGCGCCTCCATTTTCTCTTGGGTTTCTGAATGTTTTCATGGACGTTGGGTGTTCCCCCCTCCCCTGTCTATTCATCTTTGAGCTTTCTTAGTGGTTGTATTTGTCGTCTTCAAGTCCTACGCTGGCTTCTTTTGTAATCTTCCTGTAGCAGCCTAGAGTGATAGAGTGAGTCAGGAATGGTGGGGCCGTTAGGTTCACTACTTTTATTTACTTATTTCTCCAAGTCAGTGTTTTCATCATTTTTAACTTATGTCCTATTTTAATAAAGACTTGATGAAATGTCATCACCTCCTTTAATGCTATTTAAAGTTTCAAAGTGCAGCAAAAATAAAAGCAGTGACGTACTGCATAGCTCTGTTCTCACAGGCCTGCCCACCTCCCCTCCCTGCTGCTGGCCCTCCCTGAGGGTCATTCTGAGTCCACTCGGCTTTATTTGTTTGGTTGTGACGCCGCAATAAACGTGTGCTGCACGAGAGCCAGGGTTTTTGTTTTGTTCCCGCCTTCCCCCAGTGCCAGTGCGCAGCAGGCGCTCATGACTACTTGTTGAAGAGTGACGTGGTCACCACTGTTCCAGGATGATTTGGGCCCTGGCCCTGTCACTGATGGCACCCAGCAGAATGCATTCAGTGGCCCGGACCTTTGATGCAGCATCTAGTGGCATGGGGTTGCAGGTGGTGCAGATGCAGGGACAGCAGGTCCTGAAGGAGGTGGCTCCGGTGAAGTCATGGAGAGGGCCAGGGAAGGCCTTCCTGGAGCCAGGAAGGATTGGGCCTAGCGATGCCAAGTGCCAGCGATGCCAACTGTCCAATATGCCAAGTGTCCAGGTGCAAGTGGTTCCTGCCAGCGGGAGCAGGTGTGAGGATGATGAGACAGGCAGAAGTCAGGAGTGAAATGCTTTCCGGGCTGTGGGGGTTAAGACATTTTTTGCCAAATGTGTTGGGAAGCCATTAACATTTTTAAAGCTAGGGGTGATATCAGTGGGTTTTTGTTCTGAGTCTGGAGACTAGATCTGCAGGCACAGGTGGCTAGAATGCATGCAAGGAGGTCAGATGGGCCCTTTGCTGTGGCCAGGCAAGGCATGTGGAAGCCTGGCTGGAGCCACAGCGACGGTGGGGACAGCGAGGGCTGGGTGCAGAGCGGGGCGCTGCAGGCAGTTAGTTAAACTGTTCTCCTAGCTACCATCGCCATTTGTTCTGAATGACTTGGGAATTCAGTAACAGTATCGAAGAACCCTGGGGCCTTGCCACCCATGGTAGATGCTTCCTAGAGAGCAGCCCACGGGGCGGCCTGGTCACTTCGCACAGGGTGAGGCTCGGGTGGCTCCGCATTCTCCCTGTACCAGGAGCTTGTTGCTGGCCCCTTCCAATTTTAGAAACTGCACCTCTTTGCCTCAGAGACTCGCCTCGTGGTGGCTGGTGTCTGGAGCTCTGTCCCTTTGGAAGAGGCAGAATCAGTGGAATTCAAGTTAGTGAAGATTTTCTAAACTTAGGAGGACAAGGAGCTTGTCACCGATGCAGGCACTGGTGCTCCTGATGGACGGCGGGAAGCAGATCAAGGGCTGAGGGCAGGCAGGTGCGGGGTGCGCCCTGGCCTGTGTCCCTTGAAGGGCAAGGAGCCTGGAGTACTTGGGGATTGCGAGACTTCACACCCACATTTCCTGGCAGAGGTCCATGGCTCTTGGAATTTTCACTCCCCAGAGCCCTTCACCCCAGTCAGGGTGCCCCTGGCCACCTGCTGTCACACGAGCACCCAGTCACTGCTCTGTGTCTTGGGTCCCTTGCCTGAGTCCTCCACCTTGGACCCCTCAGGTTGTGGTGCTAGTGTTGGGCAGCACGTTGGCCCTGGGACGAGCAGTGGCTGTGGTTTGGCAGAGACACGCATTCATCAGGGATGGACACCCTCCCTCGGGGGCTCTGGCCCCCCCACTCCCCCCCTTTCCACACACACAGTCAGGGCTGGCTGAGCGGCTGGAGGGCAGGGAGCCAGAAAGCCAGTGCTGCGGGGGGGGGAAAGGTGCCTGAGGAAAGGATGTGTGTTTTTGCACTCCTGCTGTCACACGTTCAATTACCTTTTATTTCATTTATGGGGAAAATTGTGTGCTGTGTGCTATTTCCAAATTGTGGGTTTGCCAGAGGAGTCAGGGGCTCCCTGCCTTTGAATGTCCGGGATCCGGATTTCTGGTCACATGTCAGCTGGGCCAGTCACAGTCCTATATCTCTGAAAGGACCCACGCAGGGCCTTGCACAGCTGCAGTACTCAAAGGCCAGGCCTCTCACTAGCTAAGTGACCTTGGACAAGGCACTTAACGACTCTGAGCCTCAGTTTCCTCACTTGAGAAATGGGGATAATAATTTAAGTACCCATTTGTGGGGGGTTTGTGAGGATTTAAATGAGTTAATACAACATAGCCATGATGTGTTTGCTGTTAACATGATTATAGGCACTCTCTTGAAAGCAATGAACCACATTTATTCATTATGTCATTTGCTATGTAATTAGAACATGTTTTTTAGTTTGGTTTACTTACGTTACTTAAATGAAATGGTGCATACTTTTTCTCTTTGTTGAGCAGTAACTTATAATTAAACAGGTCACTGGACTGTCCCAGGTATCATGGGTCAAGTGCGGTCTGACCACTTCATTCTTCCTCTGGTCATGGCACAACTGCAGTTGAGCTGGACCTTGAAGAGGAAAGACAAGTTTTACTGGAACATCCCTGAAATAGGAAGCCATTAAAGAGTCATTCTGCCCATTTTTAAAGCACTGTGAGTCATTGAATAGCCCCTCCTTTTGTGCCTGACGCTGTCCAGGAGATCGGCCCTGGGGGCCCTCCCAGCGTTGTGCCCCATGCGGGCCTGCTCCAGCCAAGCCTGCTCTTTATAGGGAATGGGAGCCCTGTGCACAGGTCGCCCCTCTGTCTGGAGCCCTCCCCCCAGTTCTCTCCATAAACCTGTCCATTCTTCAGAGGCAGGGTGAGAACTCTTCGGTAAGACCTTCCTGTTCACGCTGTGGCCTCCTGCCCCTTTGGGGCGGTGGTTTCCAGACTTGGCTGTGTCCAAGCACCATCCCCAGAGACTCTGGTGCTGTTTTACTAATGGATGGGTTTTTAAAGCTTTCTGTGGTTTTGAGGTGCAGCCACGTTGGGGAGACTCATGTGACAGTAAATGAGCACAGGCTCCTGAGCAATGTGTGCACTTGGTCACACACATCTCCTTGCATCTTGCCTTTCATACTTGTCCCCACTGCAAGACTCACTGGGCTGCGCACGTCAGCAGGAGCTTGGAAGTTGGATCCTTGCTCCTTTCTGCTCAGAGAGGATGTTGAGTGGTTTCTTTTTTTGCAGAGCTCTGCAGGACAAATGTTCATTACTGCAGTGATCCCGTGGGCCGGCCCGTAGGTTAGCCTTGCCCACTTCCTGAGGCCTTGCATGCTGCTGTGAGCAGGACTGAGGAGCAGTTGTGGGAGGGGCTGGCTCTGTTCGTGTGTGTGTGTGTGTGTGTGTGTGTGTGTGTGTGTGTGTGTGTGTGTGTGTGTGTGTCACCCCTGGGGAATATAGGAATAACATGACAACAAGTACGGCTTTACCTTGGCACCCTAATTGCTGAAACCAACTGGAAACAATTCATGGCATAGAAAGACTTGTTTTTCCTTCTTTCAGCAATCCTATGTTGTGGCAAACCCTCTACTGAGTGCCTGAGGGCTGAGGGCGGACAGAGGTGACTTCCCACAGCCTGTTGGACATGAAAAGAAATAATTATAGTCCCTGTGACAAGTATAATAGAAGGTGCAGAATGCTGTGAGAGTGGTGAGAAAGGGCCTGGGGAGTGGAATCTTCCGAGAAGGGAGCGTGTGAGCTGGACGTGGGGGAGAGAACAGCGTGGGAAGAGCCAGCAGGAGCGCCGCATTCAGGGATGCGACAGAGCAGCAGTGCGTCCCAGGTACCGGAACTCACTGGGGGGCTGCTCATTTATTTCCTGAAGTGTTTAAGTTGTAATAATGATTTTAGAGGAGATTTGAAGTAGGAAAAAAAAGATCCCACAGCAGCTCAATAGCTGTTTCCTTTTTTCAGGTTCCTTTAGGACTTTTTTTTTGTAGGCAAACATTAAATGTTACATATGTAATGCACACATCAGTGTGTGAAGTTTATATTTTGGCTTTATTACTTCATCATAAATGTTTCCACATCATGAGTCTGTACTGGTCAGACTCATGGTCATTATAGCTGCAGATAGTTCATTTTGTAGGTAGATGTGTCATGAATGATCAATTAAACTTTACTCCTCCAATATTTAGGGACTTAGGATGTTTTTCACTTTTCCCGTTGAAACTATTGCTGGAGCAAGCAGCTGAGGTCACAGGAGGGACATCTGGGAAGATGCCTGTGGCCTGCCTGCAGAGCTGCTCTGGAGCTGCGCCCTCTTGCCCAGGAGAGGGTGGCCTGTGCTCCGTCTCTTGCATCCCTTTTCACCTGTTGCCGGCCCTTGAGGTTGAGAAGATAAAACTTCCTTCTGCTCTATTTGATTTGGGTTTAGTTGTGGTTTATAGCTTCATTTTTGAGCATGAGTACTTGAGTATTCCTGCCTCTGCTTACATTCTTTTAGATGATTCATGATTGTATCTTCAGTGTATCCTGAATCCCCAGAATCTCTGGTGAGCACGTCACCTGTAATAAAGGAATGAAGGGAACCAGGCTGGGTTTGACAATGAGGAAGTGGACAGATCAAGGGACCCTGGCATAAGTGACCCAGCTGGTAGAGGAAGAAACGTGAGCAGAAAGCCTGACAGAACATCGGCTGTCTGGATGGCCTGACCTGGAAAAGGGCAGTGGAGGCGTCAGAACGCCCTGGGGTGAGGGGTGAGGGGTGAGGGCCTGGTTGGAGGGAACAGAAGGAGCCTGGGCAGAGGACAGAAAGCAAGGACTGAATACTTGCTGGTGTCACAGAAGAACAAAGCCGGGGGAAGGACAGGCCCTGGCTTTGTTTATAAGCATCAGGAGAGTGGGCAGGCTGACAAATGGGGGTGAAATGGGAGGGTTTTCAGTGCAGACTGAATGGGACTAAGTTTAACACACACATAGATGGTCGCTTCACATACTCAGCACTGCGCACATGGGGGTATTGGATTCTTACTAGTTAGTGTTTAGGGAATCATAACGATGTGTCCTTTAGAAATAGCTTCTGCTGCCCTCTTAATTTCCTGGGGTTGCCGTGACAAATTACCCTGTGGCTCACTCGACAGAAATGTGTTCTCTTACCCTGCTGGCAACTCGAAGTCTGAAAGCCAGGTGTCAGCAGGGCTGTACTCCCTCCTGAGGTCCATGGGCAGGTTCTTCACCTCCCCCAGCGACTGGTGGCTCCAAGTGTGCCTGTGGCTGCATCACTCCAGTCTCTCCTCCATCTTCACAGGTCTACTTCCTCTTTCCCCTTGTCTTCTCTTATCATTGACACTTGTCATTGACTTAGGGCCCACCCAGATAATCCAGGATGATTGCATCTCAAGATCCTTAATTAAATGAGCTCCTGGGCACAGGTTCTGGGAATTGGAACGTGGGCATATCTTTTTGGAGGCTGTCATTCAACCCACTACAACTGCTTATGGGGAAATAATGCCAAAATAAGAATGGTGTGAACACACAAAGTTTTATTCTTCCATACAAAAGAAGGCAGCGCTTATTGAGTGTGACAGCCCCACAGGGTCATCTGGGTCCTCCCAGAATTTGATTCTCCTGGTTCAAGATGCTGCCGCAGTGCCATTCGCCCCAGACCCTCTTTTGCGAGATGGGGGACAGGGCGGAGAGAAGACAGTGTGTTGCCTGGCAGGGGTTTTTAGCTTAGGCTCATGGATCCCCCTACTTTCTAATGGGTCTGTGGATATGACTATTTTATTAAAATTGGTCTCCATTGTAATCCTAAGTATTTCATGTTCTACATTTAGAGACATTCTGAGGAGTGTATGGGCTTCACCAGACTGCCAAAAAGGGTCCGAGGCAAAAAAAAAAATGTTTTGTGTGTGTGTATACATACACACCCCTGTATATAAATTTCAGTGCAAATTGAATGAGTTATACTCTCATGTAGATATGCATGTGGAGAGAACTGCTTCTGCAAAACACCATGTGAAAAATCTTACATGACTTAGTCCTACGGCTGTGGGGACAGAACTCTAGCAGACTGCACTCCTGGCATCATCCTAGTGACGGCCCTGAAATGATTGTGTCAGAGACCGTGCTGTACAAGGAGCCGAGTGTTTTTTCATGCCTGTATTAGAATTTCCTTTTCCCCAAGTGATATTGTTGAAATACTTCATGGTACCCAGAAGTCCCGGGAGGTGTATTATAAAGGTGGTCCTCTTTGTTTGCCATGTGATTTAGGGTAAGATGCTTCATCTTTCCAACACTCAGTTTTCTTACCTGTGAACTGGGGATGATACTCATCCATCTCACTGGTCATTTCACCAGGTTTGCAGAGAGTGCCCTCCAAATGTTTCTTAGTTTTTACCCGCCGCCACTCATCCCTGCAGTGGGACAGTAATAGGGTTCACCTTGCTAACACACTCAGCAGTCCTTCTGTTTGTGGGGACTCCAAAGGATTTCAGATGAGCTCAGTTTTACAGACAATGCTCAAAAAACAGCAGCTGCAGAGTAGATATCTGGAATGAGCTGTTATCCTTAAGAGTTCTTGGGCTGTATTACTCAAAACAGGAAAAATAAAATGTAAAGAAAACCAAGTGTGATTAAAAATATAACATGCCTTTGTTCGATTATCTTATGTTTTATTTACATTTGGTTTTCCTTTTCATTATATTTTTCCTGTTTTTATTTCTCTAAATAAAAAGGAAGCTATGTAATAGTTTAAGTAATATTTCTAGTTATTATAAGTCTTGACTACTTACTTAGCCCTCATGTTTGTTGAATGAATGAAATTTCCGTAGGAGGCTGGCATAGGGTGAAACCGTGGGCCCGAGTTTCTCAGCCGTCTCCAGCTGACGTCAGCCTGTGGGGTGGTCAGGGCTGCTCCTTCCATGAGGAACCATGGCCTTTATCCAGATTTCAACATCAGTTTTCCCTCTCAGCTTCTTTGCAGCTCAGACACTTCCTGGGCAAAACCTTCATGCTTGTCACTTTGGCTCAGAGAGAGGAAAAGCTATATATATAATTGGCAAATTTACTTGCATGGAAAAACTTCCCAGTTTCTGTGACTGCCGGCCTGGATCTGGAATGGGGAGAGAGTCAGACTCATGGGTTGGGCTGTCCTGTAACTCCTCTGAGGCCAGAAGCCCTGCCAGACGGGAAGCCCCACGTGAGGAGAGCAGCACCTGCCACCTGGGCTCCCTGCCATGAGCGAGCCCACCCGGTTCCAGGTCACACGCAGGGCTCCAGGAGCACCTGACCCCACATCCTGGCTGTGCCAGCTGTCCACTGTGGGACCTCAGTCCTTAATACCTGGGGCTTCTTTCTCCCATTGGCACAGTGGGGCAGTAGTACCTCGCACATGGTGGTGGGGCAAGCACCTGGCACGTAGTAGGTGCTTAGTGAATTAAATGCAGTGGTTATCAGTGAACAGTGGAGTAGGACTGGAAGGGCAGCTGCAGAAGGAAGTTGATCCAGTGAATTCCATGCTTTATAGTCCACTTTGTTCTCAGTTTCAAGAAGCAGGAAGAAGTGGGCATTGAGCCCAGCGGGTAGCTGTGTGTTTGCTAAGTGTGGGGTTTCGCCGAAGGCAGCACCTGCTTCTGTGGCACAGATGGTCCGAAGAGCCAGTGACTCCACGTGAGCGCTTGGTTCGGCTCTTACAGTCGTTCCAAGCAGGCCGAGGGAGAGGACGCTGTCTTCTGTGGGCAGCCTGGCTGGTGAGCGGTGGAGCCAACTGTGGTGTCTGTTCGGTAGCTTTAGCGTTAGGATGGGAGATGTCGCTGTTACTTGTCTGGGCTGTGTGTTCTTAGCGAGTAGGGGAATCTGTGACATCCAAGCTATTTTCACAGCACTATTGGGGGGTGTGTTGCATGTTTGTGCATGTGTATGTGTGTACTGACTGTTAATACTTCGGCTGATCTGTATGTACAGCCGAGAGGAAACAGGCCCTCAGCAGTGGACAGTTGAAAGATGTCGTTTCATTGCAGTGCTCGTGTAGAGCAACGAGTCTGAGAAAGGAAGCGTGGTGAAAGTATGGGTTAGGTCGGGTTTCTTTCCTCTGGGTGTCTAGGAAATGAATACTTTTAGTCATTCTTCACCCCGTGTTCTTGATACATGCGCCAGGGATGTGATTGAGCCAAGTTCTGTTTGTCTGTTTTTTTTCCTTGAAAGTTGTGAAAATGGTATCATTCTGTCCCAGAAGTGGCTGGTACTTCAAGAATATGTGGAGCGGTGGGATCTTTTTGATTCCTTCAAACAATTTATCAAATTTAAATAATGTCCTGCTCCATAGTGGGGAGGCTGTACTATTATTTATTGACTCAGTAGTCCCTCCCAGTCACAGCTCAAGTACCTGGTTTGAAATGTAAACTCAAAAATGCAACATGTGACACCCCCCCCCCCCCCCCCCCCCCCCCCCCCCCCCCCCCCCCGCCGACTTTTTTCCCCAGATGGGGGAGGCCTGTAGGAGCTACTGCACAGGTTCTGTGCAGGGTGTTTAGCTAAAACCTCAAGACCTCAGCCCAGTGTGGAGGAGCTCAGATAAGGCCAGAGCGCCCTGCTCGGGGCAACTCTGTGGCTGCTCCCAGGCCCCCTCTGTCCCTGCTGGATGTGTGTTAAAGAGCCGGTTGGTGTCAGGGTGCCACCTTCTCTGCAGCCTGCTCTGGCTTCAGGGGTCTGAAGATGGCTGACCCGAGTAATTAGACATTTAGAAAGTGGGAGTGGGGGTGGTCCCCACCCCATCTGTGGAAAGACTGAAGGGTCATGGACCTTGGGGCAGGAGCCCTGGCATCTGTCCTGCCCCAGACACTGGAAACTAGGACCACTTCCTTGTCTGGGAACCAGGGGCCCAGGCCCAGCTGATCGAGGTGGCCATTTCCCACTCTGTTGCAGCTCTGGCTCTGTCTTCTGAGGAAGAACTTTACGGTTCGCTTTATCAAGAAGTATCTAACCAAACCAAGGAACAGGTAGGGTGTTTGTTGTTCCCAAAGCATAGTGCTGGTTTGTCCAGGGCACTGCCAGTTCACACGCCCTGCTGTAGATGAGTTAACACCCGGTAATGATTTTTAGCACCCACTGTGACTTGCGGAAATGTCCTGGCTTGGGTGATACATCATACGGTCACTTTAGTCATTCAGAGAAAGGTTCATTCTGTTTTTCAAGGAATATTCCAGTGCACTAAGATATGTAAATATTAAAAATATTTTTATAACTCAGTTGAGGCACTATTGCTGTCCAGTTAGCTGCCCTATTAAGCAGACAACTTGATGAATTTACAACCGCCTCCTCGCCTCCCTGACCTGTGGAAACTGTCACTGCAGTTCAGTCCCCTAGGAGTTTCCTTGTGATCAGTCCCTGTCTACACGCCTGCCCCCTGCAAACATTTCTATTTTTTGTAGATGAGTTTGCATTTTTAAAATTCTGTATAAATTGAATAATGATAGTATATCCTTTTTTTCTTTTTTTAAAAACAAATGTCTGGCTGCTTTGGCTCAGCATAATGATGTTGAAATTTTCCGTGTCGGCTGTATCAATAATGTGTTCCTCTTCCACAATTAGTTGATCCATGTACCGGTTGGTGGGTGTTTGAGAAGTTTCCAGTTTGGAGCTCTTGCAAACAAAGCTGCCGTGAGCATTCGTATACAAGTCTTTGTGTGGGCATATGTTTCCATTTCCCTTGGGTCAATACTGGCAATACTGGGTTGGCCAAAAAGTTCTGTTTAGTTTTTTCCGCAAAATAAAAGACATGTTTTTCATTTTCACCAGTAACTTGATTGATTTGAATACTTTGAGTACATTGCCTTCTCCCATGTGCTTCAGCGCATTGACTGTCCTCACTTAATATCTCGATTTGATCGTTACTGACTTCAGCCGGTTCCCCCAACCCCGGAGCACCGTCCAGCGAAGGACCTCCAGCACAAGACTTACAAACCGCTTCTGACATGTCTGTCAAGTCACAGCGCCTTCTCCGCACACTGCTCAGATCTTTTTCTGTGTTTCACTTGCATTTGTACTTTCCTGAAATAATAAAACAGGCCAAAATGTGTTAAATTTTCTTCCACCTTCAATATTAAAATGGCTACACAAAAATTCACCAATTTTGATTTTTTTAAAAAAAATGCATACTGATATGACAGCTGTCACAGTACAATCTTAACAACATTGTTTCGAATGAAGTTATAGGGAACTAAGCGCTAGTAGGAACCAACATACAGAAAAAAACCAAATGAACTTTTTGGCCAGCCCACTACCTAACAGCAAAATTTGCTGGGTCGTATAGTAGGTATATGTTGAACTTTTTAAGAAACTGCTCAACTGTTTTCCAAAGTGCTTGGAACTTAACACTCCCACCAGCAGTGCGCACGAGTCCCAGTCACTCCATGTCCTCACCAGCACTTGGTGTGGTCAGTCTTTTCATGTTACATGACCTAGTAGACCTGGGGTGGCATTTCATTGAGGGGTCACGTTCTTGATCATTCCGGGTAACTTTACAGTAAGTGTTGAAATCACAGAGGGCAGGTCCTCTAACTCCATTCTTTTTCTTCGCCCCTCCCTCCCCGCCCTTGTTTTCTTCCTCCCTTCTAGCTCTCTCTCTCTTAAAATTTTGTCCTTTCTTAAGCTTACTTTGGTTATTCTGAGTCCTTTGCATTTTCATATGACTTAAAATTACTTTGTCAGTTTCTACAAAAAAGGTTTCCTGGAATCTTGATTGAGATTGCATTGAATCTATAAATCAGTTTGTGGAGAATTGATATCTTTTTTTTTTTAAGATTGTATTTATTTTTAGAGAGGTGAAGGGAGGGAGATAGAGAGGGAGAGAAACATCATTGTGTGGTTGCCTCTCGAGTGCCCCCTCCTGGGGAACCTGGCCTGCAGCCCAGCCATGTGCCCCGGCTGGGAATCGAACCAGTGACCCTTTGGTTCACAGGCCAGTACTCAATCCACTGAGCCACACCAGCCAGGGCGAGAATTGATATTTTAGTAAAATTGAGTTTCCCCACGAACATAATATATGATATATCTGTGTATTTATTTAGCTCTTTTAAAATTTCTCTCAGCAAAGTTTTGTAATTTTCAGTGCGGATATCTTTAATGTCTTTTGTTAGATTCATTCCTGTGTAGTTTGTTTTTTGTTTGTATTTAATGAAATTAAAAAAATTATTTTCCAGGTATTTCTTGCAAACATACAAGAATATAATAGATTCTGTGACCTTGGAAAATAACTTATTAGTTCTAGTAGTTGTTTTGTAGATTCCTCAGAAATTTCTACATGGACAGTCATAACATCTGCAAGCAGGGGCACCTTTACCTCTCTCCGACCCAGGTGCTTTTATTTCTTTTCCTTGCCTTGTTGCTGGGGTTGCCAGTACAGTGTTGAATAGCAGTGGTGGAAGCAGTAATCTTCTCCTCTCTTCCAGTCTTAGTGGGAAACAGTTCACCTTCTCAGTGTTAGGTGTCATGTTAGTTGTGGGCTCCCTATAGGTTCTGTTTATCAGTTTGAGTGTTGTCTTCTTTGCTGAGAATTTTTATTATGAATATATGTTGACTTTTGTCAAATACTTTACTGCATGTTTTGAAGTGATCATGTAATTTTTTTAAAAGGGCAAATTAAGTTGGTTGATTTTCAAATGTTAAACCAAACCCTATTTTCTCATAATGCATATTCTTTCATTTATTATTGGATTCAGTTTGCTGTTAATTTGTTAAGGATCTTTGCATCTATATCCATGAAAGATACTGATCTTCAGTTTTCTTTCTCTCCTTTGTCTTTGTCTGGTTTTGGTACGTAGGCATTATAAAACGTATAATCTAGCGTCAGAAAATGAGGGTTGTCATTGTTCTGATAAAGTTTGGTGTTATTTCCTTGTCAAATTTTTTTTTTTGCTAGAATTTGCCAGTGAAACAATGTGGAGGTTTTTGGGGGGATGGGGGAAGGTTTTTGACAGTACCTTTGAAATTTTTTGATAATGAATTAAAATTTTTAATGGATATAGCTTCTTCTAGTTCTTTGTTTCTAATGTCTGTGTAGACGTCTTACACACTGATGTCTGTCTGTTGGAGGAAGAGATGGAGACTCCACGAGAGAAGAGATGTCCTGGGACTGCTTGACTGTCTCCAGCGCCCAGAGCCATGTCTGGCTCAGAGTAGGCATTCTGTAAATAATAGTTGAGGTAATTGGTTTGTTGTTGCTATGTCTCTATCCCTTGGCATCTCTGGGAAGCTTTTCTGTCTCCTCCATCCACATGGGGCTGTCACAGCTGTGCCATGACAAAGGGAGGTGACTCCTAAGTCAGGCCAGCTGGCCCCAGCTGACTGCTGCCATGGCCTCCCAATGTGGCTGTTCAGATATCTGGTGATTTGTCCAAAGCCCTGGGAGACAGACCTTCTATGTCAGGGCTTGCCAAGAAAAAATAAATTATAACCTTTTTCTGCTTTAGTTTTTTAAAATGTTAAATCCTGTGGTTGGAAATGACTTCTTTTCATTTTTGAAAAATACTTGAAATACCAGAGGAATACAGGAAGCTTGGTCAAAGGAAAGGGGTAAACTGAAGCCTGGAAGGGGAGTTACAGATGAGAAGGGTTATCCTTCCTGAAAGGCAGTGACCTTGAGTGTGACCTATCTACCTGACTGAGAATGTACCCCGAGATCCCCTTTCCTGGATCACTTACAAATGACAGTCCCCAACTGAAGACATCAGTCACTCGGGCAGTTAGAAGACAGGCTGATTACTGTAGAAGATTTAGAAAATAATAGAAAACCAGAAGGAAAGGGGAAAAAAATTCCTCAGTTCTGCCACGTGAAAGGCCAGCTTCCAGTTTTCCAGGCCATGAGTCCTGCCCTTTAAATCAGCCTCCCTCCCTCCATGCCTCCACCATGCCTCCATCCTTTGTTACGCAGTACTACAATATAAACAGGCCCTTTCATAAATTGTTTGTAAACCTCATTTTCCCTTTTGTTAGTTTGTCTCTTCTCTGGCTGCACAGCATGCTACTTGGTAGCTCGTCAGTGGTTTGCTTAGCTCATCAATAAAGGCATGCACCAGACTTTGTCCCAAGGTGTCGGCCACCTGGTGAGTCAGCAGATGTAGGTGTTCTTACCTTGGACCACTTTGTTCTGGGATATCTTAGTGCCTAATCAGCTTGACCTTCAGTGGTCAGTAAAGTGCTTGGCTGACCTTGGGCTGCAGAGGTTGCTTATGAACCCCTCTCCTCCCCTCCCCTTCCCTTGGTACTTGTTACTGTAACGTTACTGTAGATGCTCTTGGGTGTGAGCAGATTTAACATCAAACTGTCCTGGAGGAAAATGGATACATTATGATAGCGTGGTGGCGGCCAGATTTGAGGTTGCCAGAGCATTTCTACCCTCCTCCCTCCATCTCCACGACCCGCTGGCAGGGTCCTTTGAATTAGATTTCGTGATCACTGGGATAATATTAGTTTGAGCTAATGACTTGGAGCTCATTGTTTCCTCTGTGCAGTAGCCAAGAGGGAGATGCAATTAGTCCTTTTTGCTGTGGTGTGTTTCTCTAACAAAAAGTGTGCTGGCCCAGCTGCGATCACTAGCAGGAGCAGGAGGAGCCAGTAGAGGGGGAGCACAGCCCTGGACTGGAGCCTTCAAGCTCTGCCTTGGAAGTGCTTATTGTGTCTCGTTTCTGTGCATTTTGCACAAAACTTGTAACTCAGTTGCAGCAACTCTCACCCTTCATGCTCCTTCACTTTTTTAAAAGCTAAAGTTCTATATTTGCTGTAGTGTTTCCTTATATACTATGTTTTTGTTAGGATTGCTGTTGTTTTTTTTTTTAAGATTTGATTTATTTATTTTTAGAGAGGGGAAGGGAGGGAGAAAGAGAGGGAGACAAACATCGATGTAGTGGTTGCCCCTTGTGCATCCCCTGCTGGGGACCTGGCCTGCAGCCCAGGCATGTGCCCTGACTGGGAATCGAACCAGCAACCCTTTGGTTCACAGGCCCACACTCAATCCACAGAGCCACACCGTCCAGGGCAGATTGCTGTTGTTTTTTAATGCTTGGTTACAAAGTTGCATAGGTTTTGAGACGCCTGTCCCACCCAGCTCATCCTTTCCCATGAGACTTAACTGTTTTTATTGTGTTCTTTTATAGAATGTGAACGTTTGCAGCATTGCTTTATAGCAAAAACACTTGTAATGTTTTACCCATGCTAAGATTGTTTTTATTCACTTTTAAGACAAATAACATGTTCATATGAATAAGTACCATAACCCAAACAAACAAAAAACACTCAAAAGTCTGAGACCCTGCATATACACACTAGTACAGAGACCTGAGGTTCTCTAACACGGGTGGGATAAGGGTTGTGACCGCAGGGGGTTGGGGGAAAGTGGGAGGTGGGGAGCATATGCTACTGGTGTGTCCAGGATTGCTGCTTAGCATCCCTCAGCGTTGTGGGGGACAGCAAAGAATTATTTTGCCCCAAATGTCAATAGTGCCAAGGATAAAAAACCCTGCCAGAGACAAATAGTTTTTTAGGTGTTTCCTATGAATATCAGGACATACACTTGAGTTTTACAAACAGTGGGGTCAGGGTTACACTTCCTGATTTGTAACCTGCCCTTTAAACTTAGCACATTATGAGCATCTGTGAATAGGCCGTCTCATCGCCCTCTTCAGAGTTGGCTATGAGGTGCCATCACATGATTGAGTCATAATTTATTTCACCGCGCCCCAGTTTGGGGAGATTTAAGTTATCTCTAGTGTTCTGCTGTTGGCAACACGCTAGGTTTTGTTTGTTTGTATTTTGCCTTCTTTGGGCCTGGTTCCTGTTTTCCACCTGCTGTTGCGGAAATCCCTTTTGGGGCACCACCTCCACACCTGGTGCCCTTCCTGATGGTGGTGCCCCTCCCCCCAGGGCCCGCTACCTCCCAAATCCCTGCTCATGCTCAAGGTGGGTGCTGATGTGTCTGTAAGGTTTCCCGCACCGCAAAGCCTACTGAAGGAAGCTCTGCTGAAATGCTGAACAGATGAGTAACCTCAAATATGGTTTTCATGATTCAGTTTTTGCTACTACTTTTGGCTTCATCTTACTTTTTGTTCCTTTTTAAAAATCTGTCGTCTGATAGATTACATGTGGTTTTAACCTCTGACCCAGTTGGCTTTGCTCCCTGCCTGGGCGTCCTACGTTCCTGGTGGCTGGTGTCCTCAGGAGAGCTAGGGGGTGGAGCCGAGCCCGGTGGAGGCTGCTTGGCTTTGACAGTCTGCTGTGTGCCCCTGAGCAGGTCAGTAGCTGTAGTGGTGACCCGCTGTCCCTTTGGGCCCCAAA
Source organism: Macrotus californicus (assembly GCA_007922815.1). NCBI lineage: Eukaryota > Metazoa > Chordata > Mammalia > Chiroptera > Phyllostomidae > Macrotus > Macrotus californicus. Next base: position 49,756 of record VMDR010001445.1, on the reverse strand, counting down.
GCTGCCCTGAGAGGAGAGGTGTGGGTTCAGGGAGGAGAGAACCCCATCAGCGGCTCATGCCTGGGCCCTCTCCAGGGGTGGGGCAGCAGGCAGGGCTGAATGCCTGGAGGTCTGACCTGCATCCTGGGGCTGCTTTTGCACAGGGACCTCCAGAGGCTTGTTTGTGTGTGTCTATTTTTGTGTTTTGTACAGCTCTCCATGAGGAAGTGCGTTGTCTACGCACATCCAGCTGTTTTGAATAGCCTGGGTCTCAGGGGGCTTCAAGGTAGGGATTCATCCAGCATTTTGGGCAGCATCTGAACAGCAGGATGTGAGTAACAGGAAGTGACAGAAATTACTGAGCGTGCCAGATGCTTATTCTCGGCCACCTTTCCAGGCCCTGTGGGCCAGGGAGCTGTGTTTGGGAGAGCGTTTCCAGGTTCCTGATCCCGTCCCAGCACTATCCCTGTCTATTCGTGGTCACTGGCTGACCTGCGCGGGGCTCATCTGTCACTCTGGCGTCTCTGGTCTGCTTTGGTGGCCCACAGACTCTTGTCTATCGATTTTAAAACTCAGTTTTCGTTTTTGCTGGGTCTCCAGTTCTGGTCCATTTTGAGCGGTTGGACAATGTCCTCAAAGAGAGAAGAGCAGTAGGTAAGAACTCCAGGTGATGGTAGGTGATGTGGGAAGCATATGGGAAAGAAGTTAAACTGTAGAGATTTAAAAATGAAGGGAGTGGAAAGAATGGTAGATTATCGGATGCACCTCGAGAGGGTTGGCTTTTGTAGTTCTTACAAGTGGAAAACTGGGGTTTTTAAAGCTATCTGCTTGGTATATGACTTCACCCACATGCGAGAAACATGCTTTCATCCCTGCCTGGACTGACAGAAAGCCCGCAGGCCAGGTAAGCTTCTCTGATGAATTTCTGTTGTCTGAGCTTTGCCACAGGACAAATTTCACTCCAGATCCCCAAAACAAGCACTGTGGAGCCTGGAAGTCACCTGCCCAGGTGGAGTTGCTTGCTCCTTCTTCATACTGCTGTAGATGACGGGGATCTGCCTCCTTAGTGTTGGGGCGGTGCTTTAGGCAGGTGCTGACCAGATGCTTACATGGGCCGCTCAGCATCCCCCGAGTCCAGGTGTCTGCAGTGGCTCTGCCATCCCACTGCAGGAACAGTTGGGGAGCCAACCATTTGCTTTCATGTGTCATCGCATGTGCCGTGACCTGTGCTGGGCCTGGGGACAGCAGGGTACAGCTTCCGTTGCTAGCCGCAAGAATGGCCCGTCTCCCTCACCCTCGGAGGGACCTGAGGGGCAGGAGCTGTTACCCATTTTGCAGGTTAAGGAGCTGAGGCCTAGAGAGACTAGTTATTTGCACCAGCGGCTCAGTCTGTGGTAACCGTTGTGTAGTACTGCCTCACTGGTAACCCTCACTGAGACCTACAGAGCTGGCTTGTCCTTTGAGCTGTATGACATGCATCACTGTGTGCTTTGAGGGTCCTCAAAAGGAAGCTTCCAGGGTTTGATGTCAGCTTCCAGTGGCCGCCACCTTAATGATTCACAGAAGAGGGGTCGTGCTGGGAGAGGTTTCTTTGTTGGTCTCTAAAGCTTCCTTGTGAGCAGTCCCGCCAGTACCTCCCTCTTCTTTGTATGAAGCACCCCCTTAGTTTCACACCCTCAGCCTGCTCTTCAGGATGAAGGGTTCTACTCCGGGGTGAGACAGTTGAGAAGCAGATTAAGGGCGGCCCGTGGAGCCTGCGGGTGTTTAATGGACATGAGAGCGCCTAGAGGGCCGTGTGTGTGCAGGCGTGTGTGTGCAGGCGTGAAGACCCAGCTGTGCTCCGAGATTTCCCCTGCCAGCAGCCTCTCTGCAGGCATGGCCTCAGGCTGGCCGTTTTTCTTTCGGAAGGCTGAATTCTAAAGGCAAGGCAAGCTATAAATTTATACAGCACGGTAAACTGTCCATACTATTTGTGTGTATAAGTAAATACATAAATACAACAAACTACAAATATAAGACATACCATGTGTGTCTCTAGCTCTGGCTTTGATATTTTGGCATATATTTGTGCCGAAACACTTAAAATTTTATCTACTTTTTATTCTCACCTAAGGACATTGTTTTCATTGCTTTCAGAGGGAGAGGAAGGGGAGATAGGGAGCAGGGTTGGGGGGCGGGGGAGAGAGAATGAATCCTCAGTGTGAGAGAGAAACATCAATCACCCAGACAGGAGATCTAACCTGTGATCTGTGCCCTGACTGGGAATCGAACCCACGACCTTCAGACTACAGGAAGATGCTCCAACTAACTGAGCCACACTGGCTGGGGCTAAAACATTTAAAAATTTAGAAACCATTAACTATTTCAGCCATTCAAAAAGTAACATAATGAGCAACTGTGCACACTTCCCAGCCGGAGAAGGAAGCATTCTGGGTATGCTTGGAGTCCTTCGTCTTCCCTGTCCTAACTTGGCACCCTCCCTCCCTGCGCAGTGGCCACCCCTGTGCTGTGTTGTTTATTATTTGATTGCATGTGTTCAATTCTTTCTTTGCTCATATATAGGTAGAAACAATATGTAGTATTATTTAGCCAGCTTTAAAATTTTGAATAAATGGTGCAGCTTGCTTTTTTCACCCAGCATTGTGTTTCTGAGACTTACTCATTTGGCTATATCTACCTTTAGTTAAGTGGTTCAAGGCTTCAAACAGCTGATTCCTGATGCCTAGATGAAATCAGTCTCTAGGCCATGGGGAGTGGGATGCAGCTCAGGACTCTGTGTGTGCAGCCCAGCTGAGAGCCACGCCACCCAACTGTGGGTTTTCGTGGCGTGTGTATAAAGTGTGCCGCCATCGCTGCATGTGTCCCCAGGTTCCGCTGCCACAAACACCTGGGGACACGGCCACAAGCTGTGCTAGAACATGTTTCTGAGGGTGCACTCACCAGGTGTGCACATCTTCAGCTTGACAAGAGGCAGGCTGCTCTCCAGAACTTCACTTTAGAAACCACCTGCAGCAGGGGAACTTGGACGTGACCTCGTTTCTTGGTTGAGTGCAGCTGAGCTGGGTGGCAAGGTGAGGCCCTCATGGATGAGGTAAGGCAAGTGGGCACGAGGCCCTGGCCGGTGTGGCTCAGTTGGTTCGAGCATTGCCCCCTACACTGAAAGTCGCCTGTTTGATTCCTAGTCAAGGCCCATACATGAGTTGCAGTTTCAATTCCTGGACAGGAGGCAGCTGATCAATGTTTCTCTCATATTGATGTTTCTCTCTCTCTCTCTCTTCTCCCTCCCCCTCTAAAAAAAAATCAGTGAACATGTCCTCGAATGAGAATTAAAAAAAAAAAAAGACATTGGACCTGGGCATGATTCAGACGGACACCTCAGCCTCAACATGTCCGAAATTGAACTACTGATCCCCACCCCCCACTGCCGAGCCTGTTCACAGCCTTCCCGTCCCAGGTCCCAGGAGGACAGCCTCTCCTCCCGCTGTTCAGGGGGATCAGTCAGTCTGTCGGAGACCCTGCTCCTCTTGGGATACTTCAGAGTACACCCCCCTTTCATCTCCTGATGGGATCCCGGAGCTCCCTCCCTAAGGGTTTCCTGACTGCCATCCTGGCCCTACAGTTTTCAAGAAAACAACCAGCGTGGATGCTTTTAAACCTAAGTCAGACAGCAGCCTTCTGCTCCGTGGCTCCGTGGCTCCCATTCCACGCCGAGTAAGAGCCCCCATTCCTGCGGGTGCTGCAGGGCGCTCTGTGACCGCCCCAGGCTTGCTCCTGCTGCAGGCCCTTGCCCAGCACTTCCCTGCTGAGCCCTTCCAGGGAGGCCTACCTTGGCCCTGACCTCCTTTTACTGATCTTTTTTTTTTCAAGACTTATACCAGCTACTACTCTCCATGCTGTGTAATTTACTTCTTTATTATGTTATTTATTTCCTGTCAGTATTTGAGCAGGGATCTTGTCTGTCGAAGTGAAATTTTTCCTGAGAAGACAGGAGGACTTTGGAGCCTGAAGGTGGTGAGGGCTGAGTGTGGGAGAGGAGGTGAGGTTGAGGGTGTGGCCTCCCAGCAGGGGCGGGGTCAGCATGAGGACAAGTCTAAGTGTGTGAGCGGGGACCTCGGAGGGGTCTGTTGGGTGGGCACTGGGGTCTGTGGGTCTGGAGCCGGGGGAAGCGGGAGGGGGTGCTCTTGCCTTGGTGGCAGTTCTGGTTGCTCTCACTGGCTGTTGGAGAGGTATGCGGATTCATATACCTGGGATTCACAGCTGCCGTGGAGCACAGCTTTGCTGGTTTCTCAGGCACTATCATGTGTAGAAATGAATCCCGCCATTTCTGGGCTCTGTCCTGTGTAGGCTCAAGCACCATGGCCCTCCTGTGTACTCACTCGGACTTGGGCCTATGGAGAGGATTTGGTTTTCTTTAAGAATGTGTGCCAAAGGCGTGTCGCATACTGTTTTCTTGGCAAGTCAGATGTTTCATGAACTTGCACTGCCTATTTAATGAGATAAGATTACACTTTTAATTTGTGCTGAGACCACAGATGCCCTTGTCCTTAAGAAATAGAGTATTGTTCTGGAATTACTCCCTGTTTTCCCCATCTAAATGTTAGATGTGGGAAAATGTTTGTTAATGTAGTTATTTACTTTTAATTAAACCTTTTATTTGGAGAGCATTGTAGATTTACACAGACTTGAAATAATACGAAGATCTTTTGAGTCCTTTGCTCAGTTCCCCTGGCAGTAACGTGTCACAGAGCTGCAGCACAGCATCATAGCCGGGATGTCGAGATCTGCAGTGTTTCCGTGTCCTCCAGGGTCCTCTGGCTTCCTTTCATAGACACGCCCAGTCCCTGCCTTCACCCCTGGCAACCACTACCCTGTCATTTCTGTAATTTTGCTATCTCAGGGGTGTTCATGGGATGGCACCATATGTAACCTCTAGGGATTGGTGCCTGTCACTCAGCATAACTGCCGGGAGGGCCCTCCGGGTCGTGTGTGTCACAGCTCTCTCTATTACTGAGTCATAGTCCATGGACTGGGCGTACCAGTGAGTGTTTAATCATTTACCCCAAAAGATACCTGGGTTGCTTCCAGTTTGGGGTGATTATGGATGAAGCTGTTAAAACATACGTGGACAGGCTTCTGTGTGAATGTAAGTCTTCATTTCTTTGGGATAAATGCCCAAGTCTGTTTTTGCTGGGTTGTTTCATAGTTGTGTGTGTGTGTTTTTTTTAAATACTTTATTTATTTATTTATTTATTTATTTTTAGAGGGGAAGAGAGGGAGAAAGACATCAATCAGTTGCGTGTCATACAGCCCCAACTGGGGACCTGGCCCACAACCCAGGCATGTGCCCTGACTGGGAACTGAACCAGTGACCCTTTGGTCTGTCGGCCGGTGCTCAGTCCACTGGGCCACACCAGCCAGGGCTGCATGTTTGGTTTTTAAAGAAATTGCCAAACTGTTTTTGCAGAGTGGCTGTGCCATTTTACGTTCTCACCAATGATGTGAGCCAGTTTCTCCACATGCTCTTTTTATTTTAAACATCTAGTAGGTGTGTAGTAATGTTGCATTGTGATTTTATTTTAATGAGCATTTCATGAATAGCTAATTATGTTGAATATCTTTTTTTGTGCTTATTTGTCTCAGCATATCCTCTAACACCACAGGGGTTGGCCGGCAGGGATGACCGGCTCTGCTTGGCCTGCTATGGACAGCACCCAGGGTCCTGGAGCTCCTGGTTACCATCTGGCGGGATGGGCATGGGGGCTGCGGTACTTTCATGGTGTTTGGCTGGAGCAGAGTAGTTATTGGCTGCTGTACTGCTATTGATTTCTGTCTTGCTAGCTTGCTCCTGTCCTGGTCCTGTGGCTAGAGAGAGCAGGTTTTTGGAGGGTTTTAAATTTTTTTCTGTGTCCATTGGTGTTTCTGGCTGTGGCTTCTGCAGCTCTGCATCTGGGATGTCTGGGACAAACAGAGAACCCAGGGAGCTCAGCACTGGGTCATTCCTTGGCCCCAAGGTCCCTAGTCTGTCTGACTTCTTCTCTGTACCCTTCAGTCTGTTCATATTTGTTTCAGATCTAATGCCCAGGATTTTAGTTGTACTTATTTAGCTAGAGAAGTATGGACAAGTGAGTCTAACCGTCTTCCCAGAAGCAGAGGTCTCTGTGAAATCTGACGAGAGTGACTGAGCAGCTCCTGTCCAGGCTGCATGTCCACCCCTGCTCGGCATGGTCTTTGTCCTGCCCCAGGCTCAGGGCCTCACAGTTATTACTGCTGAGGCTGTTTGATTTGGCCACGGCTCCAGCACAACAGAGTGCACAGGGTCTAGGTCTTCTGTCATTTAAGGTCTCGTCTACACATGAAGGGCACATCCAGATCTGTGCTTAGGAACCTCTGGATGGGGATGTTGCTGGTGAGTCATGAACTGCCCCCATCGTCGTCCTTCAGATCTGATTCGAGCAACCTCTGGCACTCTTGGGAAACCTGGTCTGAGTGGGAGGGCAGCGGTCAGATGACTCAGTGAGATGCCCGCGTCGTCCTTGCGAGGGTCCTCCAAGCCCGTGTTCCTGCCAGAAAGGAGACGGCTTGTTCAGAGTGAACCTCGGAGAGCTCTTTGCGGGTGCCAGCCCCTCCCCTACCTTCGGCCCCACTTGCCTGGCATTATTCACACAGCAGTCTTTCGGGATTCTGGCTGGGAAGCTCATGTGGGTGGGAGGGGTCAGGAGCCCGGCCTACCTGCCTGGTGTCCAGCCCCTACTTCATTAGCTGTGGGGCTTTGGGTGAGGCACTTGGTGGGCCCCGGTTTCCTCTCAGTATCTACTTCAGCAGGTTGCAGAGAAGATGAAACAAGCAAGTGCATGTAAATACCTAGGGATTTCCCAGGACTACTAAGTGCCCCACCATGGTGGCCGCCAGCATCGTCTGACACCCTCCTGCTGTCGTCCCTGTCCTGTCAGCTAGTGTGCTTGTGTTCAGGAGCCCACCTCCTCGTCCACCTAAACGTCACATCTGTGTGTCTCCAGCAGGGCTCCTTTTTCTCCTTGGATTTCTCAGAGATCACTGCTTGTGGATTAACCCTCTTGCTAATTCTTCCGAGGGCAATGGAAGGTCTGGCTTGGGTCTCAGAGATTCATGTATCTAGGTATCTAGGTATTTTCTTACATTTCCTGGAAGGTCATTTTTTTGAAAGAATGGAGGCAAAAGTTTTTATTTCAAATAGAACTTTTAAAGCTCTTTTTTTTTTTTTTGGTCTTTAGCATATATTCTAAACCTAAGACTTTTTAAAAAATAATTATTTCTTGAATAGATAATTCATGTGCACAGCACACAATGCAAAAGGATAAAAAGATATAAGGTAAATTTTCCAGCCCCTCAGAGGTGACCAAGTATTACTTTCATCCCCTCATACTGTTCCTGCAGTTTGCTGTGAGCACTGAACCGCGTATCTTAGAGTGTGTCCCTGTGACTGCGTGAGGACGGAGTGGCTTTGGTCTGCCTAGTGGCCATGTGGCACTCCACGACAGGAACGCGCTGTGATCTCTGCAGCCTGTGGCCTGCTGGTCTTCTCTCCATCAGTATCTCCGTTGTCTGCAGTCCCTTGTCTTCACAGTGAGCGTTGCTGTGGAAACCTTGTGGGTGCAGCACGTCACTTCTCAGGAGAGATGTTTGTGGGGTAAATCCATAGACACACTGATGCTGAGACAGAGATCTATCCTTTGAAGTGTGCTAGGCCTCACGCCGTGTTCCCCGTGGGGGTTGGATCACTTCACAACCTCGGCGTGCACTAGTGTGCTGCCAAACTACTGATCTCCACCTGGTGTCTCATAATTTTAGTTTGCATTTACCTTGTGAGTGTGAACACTTTTCATAGGTTTGAGATCCATTTCTAACACTTTTGAAAAACGGAACTCTGCCAATCTCTTGTAGTCTTCATGCACTTCCGTCGTCCTTTGCCTCGATGTTGTCAAAGTCATCACGCTGTCACTGTCGCTGGTTGTGGGGGTGGGGTGGGGTGGCGTGGCTTGTTCTCATCGCCCTGGAGTGCTCCTGGTGCAGGTGGTACGTTTGCATTTCTGCCGGGGTGTGGGAAGGGGTCCTGAGCCACAGGGGGGCACAGCATCACCTTTACTGGTTTGTCCAGCAGTCGCACCAAGCTGCCTCCCTCCTCAGCTGTATAGGAGGGTGCGAGCTGTGCCGCACGTTCGCCAGCACCGGGCACCCTCTGTCCTTTCAGTTCCGCTGCGGTGAACAGAGAACACGCTGGGTTGTTTCCACTTTCCAGCTGCCTCCTGAGGTTGATCGCGTTTCCACGTGCCTCACTGGCCATTTATGAAATAATGCATTGTTCAAGTCTTCTGTTAATGTTTTTGTTAGTTCTGCTTTTTTCTTACCGATTTTTAAGGTCCTTTCACCTCAGAAAATTGCAACAAGAGTCTAAGAATTTAGTCTTTGCTGCTCCTCCGGCTTGTCTCAGGGACTCATGTGAGAAATGCATCCGCGGTTCCTCTGTTTTCCCTTCCTTTTCGCTTCACTCTGTCTCTGGTCCTCCAGCTGCACGGTCGGGCGTGTGCTTTCTCTCGAGTGTGTGGGCTTCCATGTAGCAGTCTTGCCCTGGGGTGCCACCCTGCCCCTCTCCCAACACTGAGTCTGCTCGCTGCTGCCCTGGGTCCCGGCCCGCCAGGCCTCACACCACTGACCTGTCCTCTCTGCGTTTGTGCTCTTCCCCACTTTTCATTTCGTTTGATTTTTAAGTCAATTCAATTATGTGAGCTGTTTCTTACTTTACAAATTTGCTTGAAAAATATAGACCAAAAATATTTTTTGGTCTCCAAAGCTTTTTCTGTGTGAAAGCTCGTTTTGGGGGATAGTTCTAGATTGTTTCATCATTCTTGGTTTCTAGTAGTTGCAGTCCAAACAGAGGGACACTCTCGTTACTGTAGTTGGCTGTGCATTGTGTGCATCCACGTTTGGTACGCATTCTGCACGGGTTGATTACACCCATTACTATACCCGTGGTATGTGATCATGATACGCGGCAGAGTAACGTGTTCCTGAGGACGTCCCTTCTGAGCCCTGCCTTCTTTTTGCTTTGTGAACTTGGTGAACGGCCACGAGGGAGGAACCTGAAGGTGTCCTCCAGCACCTGCTTCTCTCCTGGGTCCTGTCCTGGCCCCTCTGTCTCCAACATAAAAGGGCCGAATAGGGAGCCCTGTCCAGGACATCTCTCTTAGAAAGCCTCCCGCTTTCCTCCTGAGAAGGCCCCACCAGCTTCACCGGTCTCACCCATGGGCACCCGGGTGTGCGGGACTGCTGCCTGTGTCCGGGAGGCTTCCCCTGGGTTGGAAGGCTGCTGGGGAGTTCTGGAGACCCAGGGGAGGGGAAGTCATCCAAGGTGACGGAGTCATGTCCGGCCCGTGGGTGGCTGAGAAACATGGACCCTGTTCCGGGCGGCAGAGTGTGATGGGAGAAGGTGGACGCCAGTTTTAGTTTGGTGGGTGGGGGTCTCCCCGGACAGTTCTCGGCTCTGAGAGGTGGGTGGGCTCTTGGTACCAGGAGAGTCTCGGGAAGGTGGTGTCCACGGGGAGAGCCTGCAGTGGCGCCGAGAGTGACTGGGTGTGGCGGGTTGGGGAGGGGGGCACGGCACTTACATGTGAGGTGCTGTTCTCAGCGTCTCCTGGGGCCCCGGCTGTAACCCACTGCCACTCTGGGATGGGGCGTCGCCATTAGTAAGTAGCCCCTGTTCTCAGATGAGCAAATGGAGGCACAGGGAGGGGAGGCTGCTGCGCCAGCTTGTACGGCTTATCAGGGCTGCGGACCCAGGGACATCTCCTGAACACTGTGTTGGGCCCTGTGCTTTGTTCTGTCCACATTTGGTTCCATTCAGTGTCATAACAGCCCTGTCAGGTAGCTTTTGTTATCCCTCTTTCCCAGAAGAGAAATGAAGATGGTCTACCCACGTCTCCCAGGCAGTCAGTGGGGGTCAGACCCGAGTCTGTCTGAGGCTTCAAGCAGGCAGCAGTGCTTCTCAGAACAGCTGAGCGCCAGGTTCTCAAGCGTTAACCTGCTGGGCAGTGTGTCGCGCCCTGTAAGTGCCTGCTCAGATTGAGGAAACGACACCATTTATCACTTGTTTCAGTAACTCAGCATCATTAAACACAAGCGTTTTGTCTACCACTTGCTGCCCAGTGGTACCCAGTGCCCACGAAGCTATCCAGTAAACCCCCTCCTTTCTTTGGCACGTGGAGATGGAGGGCCCAGAGCTCCATCTGCTGAGTGTTGGGGTAATATGGACTCTTCGTCTTGTACAGGTTGTCGCAGGAGTAGTAGAAACAAGACCTAAAATAGAACAGGATGTGAAAAATCGCATTGTTCTCTTCTGTGAGTGTCATACTGCTTAACTCCTAAAATAATCCCCAAGTTATACAAAATAAATATAAAGTATAGTATCTCTCTGAAACTATTATGCTGATAAAAATGTTCAAATATTAACACGCCCCAGAGTGAATGAAAAGAAGTGCTTGTTGAGATTTTGTACTGATGAGACGTCCTTAAGCACCAACCCAGCCACTGTCCATCCATTACCCAGCCCTCCCGTAGCCTGCCCCGACTGCCCTCCAAAGCACGCAGCAGCCCCATGCACATGACCCACTTGGTCCTCACGGCACATGGCAGTGCCTGAAATTTTTTGTTTGTCTGCCTTCCCAGGCTTCCCAGGCAAAGAGAGCTCTGTGTGAGTAGGAACCCTGGCCTGTCGTGGTCTGTGAGTGGACGGACACTCAGTGAGCGTTTGCTAGGTGGAAGGATGGGCATGTTCAGTGCTGGGGTGTCGGCCGTATGCGGTGCTCTTGGGGCATCCGAGAGTGGCTCCCATCTCCCACCCTCCCTCTGGAGGGCCCGCACTTCTCCAGTCTTCTATTTTCTATTTTTCAGTCTCCCCTCACCCTACTCTCTCTTTGCCTCTTTCTACAACCCAGCCTGGCCCCTACATGTGGTTATCCCGTTACCCTGGTTATGTGAAAGAGCGAACAGCCCCGTGGTTTGTGACCCAGTTCTAATTATCCGCTTCCGTGATTAAGCTCTGTAGGCGGTTTATGGAGATCACAGAGGAGGCCATCTATAAAACACTGTTTTTATATTTTCTGAGCCAGAAACATGATCACCTTATCATTAACTTGGGTGTTCCTAAATTGAGTCTTCCTAATGTAAATTAAAGCTGTAAGATGGGCAGAAATCCAAAGTTAAATAACAAACTTTATTGGTGAATCTCTGGGGAAGCTTCATTTTCCTGACGTTGCTGGTGGGAATGCAAAGCGGCACAGCCCCCGGGGAGGGGCACCCGACAGCAGCCAGCAAGTTACATGTGCATTTACGCTGTCAGGGCCATCCTGGGAATTCACCCCCAAATGCGTGGGTAAGCGCAATGATCTGTGTGAAGGCCGTGCTGCTGCTGCGCCATTTGACGCACCAAAGGCTTTCGACAACGTAGTGTCTGTGAGCAGGGCACGGTCACGCAGACTCGGTGCTTCCCGAGCATGGGCCCTGCAGCTGCGAGAAGGTGTGAGGGACCGGCGCCCGCTGACGGGCGAGGGCCAGGCCCTGGGTTCAGAGGGAGCAGCAGAGGTGACGGAAGTGTCTGTGGAGGGCTCCTGTTTGAGGGGGCATGAAAATACACTTGTACTAGCTGACATCTTAAACGTGGAAGGGTAGACTGTACTTGTGTTTCTGTTCTTAGGGCTGCCTTTGGGGGAGGCAAGGGTTAGGATGGAGGGGACAGACCCAGAGCCAGACTTTTGCATGTACCTTGTAGATTTGACTTTGGAACTGTGTATGTAGATGCTTTACCTTGTTATAAAGCAAAGTTAAGTAAGAGGTCATAACCTAAACATGTTGATAGACATGGTCAGTTTTTTCTAAAAAGTTTGTATCCTCTCTGCCTCCTGTCAGTGCTTGAGGAGAACTCTCTTCTCCTGGGTCTCTGTCAACACTGAATTATCCTTCCTTTAAGAATTATCATTCTTTTAACACTTTGCCGTTCTGTTAGGTGAAAAATGATGTATTTTCATTTGTGTTCTTTGATGACAAGAGTGGTTAAACATCTTTTTTTGTGTGTATTAGCCATTTTGTATTTTCTCTCAAATGTAAATTTATAGCCTTTTTTTAGAAGAACGATATCTTCTATTGATTTATAAGAACTTTTTATATGTTGTGGATATAGCTTTGATTAGTTGACTATTACGAGGTTACAACCTCATTTCCAGTTAAGTTGGTTGCTCAGGCCCTGCATGCAGTAGGCGGTTGCTGTTCTGGTCAGACATTGAAAGATTTCACACAAGAACCTGGACGTGCGGTGCATGTGAAGTGCTCACGGTGCCCTTAGGGTACCTTGGACCAGGCTTTCCTAACCCGCGTCAGTGCTGGACGGCAGTTGGCGAGTGTGTTGGAGCAGGAGCAGCTGTGTTCCATGCTTTAAAAATGCTTCCCTGTGGCTTACTGCTGTGTCTGAGCAGTAGTAGTTCATAAATGCCCACGTGATTGTTTCTGGTGAGGGTGTACCCTGGGTTTGATTGTCTTTTTGCTTTGAGATTGTTCTTGGTTTTTAGTGTTCTGTTCAATATCTGAATTAAACAGTTATTTTTCATTAAAATATATACAGTGAAAGTCAGTTTTAAAGGCAACTTTATAGTTAGCGTTTGTACTTGGTTCATGGATGTGTTGAATACACTCCTTCCTCTAGGTCATCACTCCGTGTAGGAAACTCATCTTATGTGCTGATAACAGGAAAGAAATGGAAGATTGGATTGCAGCTCTGAAGACTGTCCAGAATCGGGAACATTTTGAGGTAGGAAAAAAAGTTTTCTTGTTGTAGTTTTCTTAATATTCTACCCTCTGAATATCTCTCGTGTGTGGGCCGGACAATTCTGGAACTCACTTTCTCAGTGGGCTCCCTGCAAATGAAGGCTGCCCCACCTGCTGTGACCCTGCCGTTTGTGAACGATCCTCCTCTCCTGCCCCGGACCCTTGATTGAGCCCTGCTCAAGGTACCGTATTTAAGAATGTCAGAGGTTCCCCTTACCTTCGCTGTCTTTATTTCCTTCTTTCAGCCAACCCAGTACAGCATGGACCACTTCTCAGGGATGCACAATTGGTACGCCTGTTCCCACGCGAGGCCGACCTACTGCAACGTGTGTCGTGAGGCTCTGTCTGGGGTCACATCCCACGGATTGTCCTGTGAAGGTGCAAACGATGTGTTATTCTGCTGGGAAAGGCATCCTGACCCTAGAGGGTCAAACGTAGTCACCTCAAATCGGTCAGGAGTAAAGTGATTTCCCCATGATTATTTATTGTACCTACTGAGGAGTCTTTGGTAAATTATTTTCTATGGTGATGGAGCCAAGGAGAGAGGGGAAGTGGAGATAAGGAGACGCAGAGAGGAAATGTATAGGACACAGAGGAAGGAGAGCTGAAACTGTCGGTCAGCCCAGTGTAGCTGTGCCCCTCTGCAGGTGACATGGGTGTGGACAGATGCCCTGACTGTTGCCCTTCAGAGCGAGAGGGTGGGAGCAGAGAAAGGCGAACGGTGGTCATTGGTCCAGATCCCACCTGTTGCCTGTGTTTATGCAGCAGTTAAGAATGGTTTTACACTTTTCCACGGTAAAAAAATCAAGATTCCGACTATTTTGTGACACAGAAAATCATTTGAAATGGACATTTTGGTGTCCTTACGTGAAGCGTGGTCCCTGGTGGCCCTCGAGTTGCCGGGCAGGCTGAGCAGTTGGGATGGAGACAGAGTGTGGCCCATAACGCCCGAGCTGGTCACTCTCTGGCCCTTCCCTGAAAGTCTGCTGGTCCTGGCTGTCCTGGGTGCCCAGTGTCACCAAGATCAACCTCCACGGGTGTCCCAGTGGTTAGTCTCCAACATGGGGAGTGCTGTGTGCTATTCCAGCTCTCCCAGAGACCCAAGGTGTTCCACTGGGCCGTCTCCTCAAGCATGGGAAGCAGCTGCCACGAGCGAGGCTTGAAGGTGCATGTGTTCATTCTCCCACAGTGTGCAAGTTCAAGGCCCACAAACGATGTGCTGTGCGCGCAACCAATAACTGCAAGTGGACCACGCTAGCCTCCATCGGGAAGGATATCATCGAGGACGAGGATGGGGTACGCACGGGACACTGGCCAACCCGGCATGATCCCCCTCCCCAAGAGGACCAGCCCTCTTCCTTAGTTCTCTTCCTCGTGGTTCTGAGTTGTTCCCGCTGTGCATCTGGGGGCTCTGTGTGAGCCTCTGTGGCTCTGAGCTCTGTGCAGTCCCTGTGCATTGTGCTGTGCTGGGGCAGGCACGGTGGGTGGGACTGCCCTGTCCTCCCCCTGCCTGTGTTGAGAAGAGTGTCTTGGTTGAGTTTGTTGAGGAGCATCTTTGGCCAGGGTCTTGTGGTGCCCCATGTGTAGGGTTCTGTGACACGTCCCTAGTATGTGTCTCTGCTTGGTCTGCAGATTGCCATGCCTCACCAGTGGCTGGAAGGAAACCTGCCTGTGAGTGCCAAGTGCACGGTGTGTGACAAGACCTGCGGCAGTGTGCTGCGCCTGCAGGACTGGCGCTGCCTGTGGTGCAAGGCCATGGTGGGTGAGCTCGGCCCCTTCTGGGTCCTGTCAGGGTCCTGATGGGGACAGCAGGCCAGGCTGTACCTCCTGTAGCTGCAGGCCACGTGTGAAGCAGGCTGTGACCCCTTATGATGTGTGGATTCTTATTCTAGGTGCACACGGCTTGTAAGGAATCCTTAGTGACCAAGTGCCCACTGGGCCTGTGCAAAGTGTCAGTCATCCCTCCCACGGCTCTCAACAGCATCGATTCTGATGGTGTGTACCACGCACTTGCCCTCCCTCTGTGTGTTCTCCTTCCCCTCTCTGGAGTGCCTGTGTTGGTGATTTTGAGATGTGGTTGGGAAGAGGGAAGCCCAGCGTTGGGGGAGAGCACTCCTATACAAAGGTGGTGAATGATGTCCTGGTGGCCACTGGGAAGGCTTAGGACTTGAGGCCGGCACATCCGTTAAAGGTATGAGTAGAAACCGGTCAAAGACTCTTATGCATCTCTGACAGGAGCTGCTGAGGTCCCGTCTCTGTCAGCTGGTCTTCACCTAGTGGCAGATACTAATCCACACGCTGTCCATGGCTGCTGTCACTTGTCTAGAGGGTGCAGGATGATGTGCAGTAATAAGTGTGGGTGGAAAGGCGGGGAACTGGGGCACGTGTCTCAGAGGAAACGAGCTCTTCAGGTTTAGAGCGAGGGGAAAGGACGGAGCCTTGAGGTGCCCGGTCCATCCAAGCTTTTGAATCCCTGCACACATGATGGCAGACTGGACGGGCCCTCGCTTTCTTCTCTGTGGGAAGGGCAGCATGGAAGCATGCTTGTTACTGGTTTCTTGGGAGTCACAGGGCCTCGCAGTGATTTCTCCCCGCATTAAGGGTTAAGAGTGCCCTTCTGTCTTTCATGGCTTCCAGTTTTCTCCTGTCCTTTTCTGTCCTCACATCCAGGCTTCTGGAAGGCGACATGTCCTCCATCCTGCACCAGCCCCTTGTTGGTATTTGTCAATTCAAAAAGTGGGGACAACCAGGGTGTGAAGTTCCTCAGAAGATTCAAACAGCTGCTGAACCCTGCCCAGGTCTTTGACCTCATGAATGGGGGACCACACCTCGGGTAAGCTTGTAGAATATATCTTTCCTGGAGTTTAAAAAAAATTTGAAGATAATGCATGTTTATTTTTAAAGGATTCAAACATACTTTTTTTTAGAAAGATTTTATTTATTTATTTTTAGAGAGAAGGGAAGGGAGGGAGAAAGAGAAGGGAGACAGATGTCGATGTGTGAAAGGTGTATCATTTGGTTGCCTCTCGCATGCTCCCAACTGGGGACCTGGCCCATAACCCAGGCGTGTGCCTTGACTGGGAATCGAACTGATGACCTTTTGGTTTGTGGGACGGTGCCCAGCCGACTGAGCCACACCAATCAGGGCTCAAACATACATTTAAAAATAGGAAATAAAGACAGTGTTTCTTGAACCACCACTTCTTCAAATTCCACGTGCAGAGGTGCCCACTCTTAATAGTTGAGTTGGTTGTCCTTCCCGTCTTCAGTGTGTGTCTCAGGTGTGCACACACTTCTGACCTGAATGTGGCCTGTTGCCTGGCGTGGCGCAGCACGCTGTTTAGGTGTGTCAGCGGACAATGGCATGGGCGTTATCTGAGGTCAGTGGTCACAGACCTGCCTTGTTGCTTCCCTGGCTGCTTAATATCAAGGAGGCTTTCCTCCAGGGAGGCCAGACAAGAGGTTTTTTATTTTGGAGGCAAAGCGGCTGCTCACCTTGTAGGTGCAGTGACAGGCGCAGAGGTGAGAAGGCCTGAGAATCAGCTGGCTGGAGGGCTGGTGTGTGTTCTTTCTAGTTTTGTACATTTAATAGGTTTGTAGAAAACGTTTGCTTCTACAGATTTTGTTGCTCAAACTAACTCCAGTTCCAGGTAGGAGCTCTAGGAGCCTCCCAGCTTGTTAGGGGGTCATCCCGGGTGTTCATGGTGGGAGTGCTGCAGGGCCTGGACCTGTTCTCTGTGTGTGCTGTCCTGGGAGGGTGTGGAGTTTGGACCAGGGGCTGCTCTAAGGGAGCCGGTGCGGAGAGGATGCACGGGGCCCGCAGGGTGCTGCAGCAGGGCATCGTTGGAGAAAGTCCCGACGGCAGCATCCTTGCCTTCTCCCTCACGGTGGCACTTCTCCAGCGACGGCCGAGGGCAGCCTGAGTAACTGAATGACGTGGCGCACATGCACCGCCAGGCTCAGAAAGAATGATTTTAGTTACAAATGGGGCCAGTGAAGGGAGCGGAAAGCCCTGGTCGCGCTCTCCCAGACGGGTTCCCTCAGTGAAGCGCGAGGGGGCTGGACGAGCGCTTGACACGGCTGTGGGTAGGAACTTGAGGGTAACCCCATACCCCATGGCTTCGGGCAGACCCCGTTTTGGAGGTGGCTGGTGAGTCTGAGACAACACGACTTGGGAAGCCCCCAGGAGGCGTGGGGGCAGTTGGTTTAGTGAATTCCTGTTCTGGACTGCTGCCTCGATCTCACAGTGTTAGTTAGGACTGGGCTTAGACACACTGCTTTGTTTTCCTGGTCCTGGCCTTGGTGTCTCACCTGTGCTCCGGAGGCAGGGGGCCTGGGAAGGGCTGGCATGCTCAGAGCAACAACCGACAGGCAGGCAGCCTTGCTGCATGGCACCTCCTTTCTGCCTGAGCCCCAAGTCCCATGCCGTCACTTATTCTGGTGGGTCTTCCGAGGACTTCCTCAGGCTCAGACTCTCCTAGGTGCCAGGCCCAGGAAGGCAGGGTCCCTACCTGCAGGGGGTGCAGCACACCACAGATAGGCAAGGTCATAAGACAGGGCGTCTGTCACTTACAGGGAGATGTGCGGGTTCTGTGGGAACCCAGGGAAGGGGCTTATAAATCAAACTGGGGGCCTCTGAATTTCTCCCCCGAACTGGCGTTTGAGGGGAGCTGGTGATGTCATGTTGGAGAGAGGGATTTGGAGCCTGCCAGACAGAGGGTGCTGTGTGTGCAGAGGCAAGAAGACTGGGGACGTCTGGGGGAGTGGCAGTTGCTCACTGGGGAGGGTCGTAGGTGCTGGCCCAGAAGCTTGAACCTTTCCTGGAAACAAAGGGCAACTTCTTAAAGCAAGGCACTCACGAGACTTGTTTTGAGACGATCACGCTGTAGCAGGCATTGGAGGTGTCCGTGGGGGTGTGAGGTTGGGAGAAGGCTCTGGTAGTGCTTGTGAGAGAAGTGATGGTGGCCAGGACAGCGGGGTCTGGCCTGGTGACGGTTTGATAGTGGCTCTGCTGTTTTCCAAGGACGGGAACCTAGAACAAGGGGGTACGTACCCATGCGACACCTTAGTGGCCTGTTTGGTAGGCAAGTACAAGGTATTGTCCTTCAGGAAAGCCTGGAGGTCATGGTTTAGAGTCATTCACGTCGTTCAAGGTCATCAGCATTTGTGTCATCTCTGAAGCCAAAACATGGATGAGGCCACTCAGGAAGTGGGTGAGAAGGAGCAGAGAAGACTGTGGGTGTCCCAAAGGGGACACTGCATGCAAGGGTCAGGGTGACTGCGAGGAGCACAGGAGGGAGATGGAGAGAGAGTTAGGAGGCAGGGAGGGATGGGTCCTATCACTTGGGAGCACGCAGTGGCCCAAAGGGAAGGTGAAGTGTGGACAGAATCGTGCAGCCTGGGCTCCTGCGCCCCGTGTACAGGTGCTGGCTGAGCACGGGGCCGGCTGAGTGGGGAGTGGACTCAGAGGCTGTGGTGGGAGGCCTTTGCTCTCAGGTACCCAGTAGCCCCTGCAGGCTGAGCACCTGGGAGAGGCTTCTTCACAGGAGGGGGTTCAGGGTCTGCATGAGGAGCGCAGATGGGGCCCCTCAACCAAGGACTGACTGGCTGTCATTTGTCATTTAGAATGCACCTCATTTCGTTGACATTCTCTTTCCTCTGCAGCTTACGCTTATTCCAGAAGTTTGACACATTCCGGATCCTGGTGTGTGGTGGGGATGGCAGTGTGGGCTGGGTCCTCTCTGAAATCGACAGCCTCAACCTTCACAAACAGGTACCTGACATGGGGGAGCCCAGCTCTGGGGGCGTGATGCCACAGTTAGAGAGGGTCTGGGCGGCTTGCGGGGCGGGGGGGGGGGGTGTGCTCCTTGTACCCAGGGGGAGACCTGTGGAGGTCTAGCAGGGGAGAGCAGGTAGCACGATAGCGTCCTGGGGCCTGGGGCTGTTATAGGGGAACAGGAACTTCACAGTTAGAAGGAAACCGAGCTACACAAAGAACCTTCCTCTGCAGGATGAGTCCCAGGTTGGCAGCAGGTCTGGGTGGGGCTGCCTTCCTGCCTTGTCCCCACCTGCCCCTTATTGGGTCATAAAGTAACTTACTGCCCGATGCCTCTTGTTGTCCAGGAAGGGAGATAAGTAGACTTGAACTTAAGGTCACAGTTGGGGACCCTTGGACTTAATTTTTTTCTGTATTAAAAGCAGATTTTTCTGATTGTCAGAGTCAAGTGCTCATTGTTTCCATTCCCTGCTCCCCCATCCTCCCCCTCCATCGTTGCCCACTGCTAACACTGATAACTGTCCCAGACCTCTCGGTGACACACTCGTAGTGCAGCGCTGAGTCAAGTGGACTCTTGTCATCCGTGCTCCTTACTGCACTTCACAGATCAGCATGTGGCAGCACCTCGCGCTCGCTCAGCGGCCGTGAGTGGAGATCCGTGGGGGGTTCTTCGTGGGCAGAACTCTGCCAGCCCTGGGCTAGCTCACTGCCCCACTGTCCACCCTGGCCGCTTCATAAAGAGGACTGGCGAGGACCACGTGGACACTGACCCCGTCAGCTCTTTCAAAGAGCACCCACGCTCAGACTCTGAGCGGGGCTGCCACACTGCTCTCCCTCCAGGCTGCACCGGCCTCATTTCCCGGGGCTATGAAAAACTGACCCCCTTCCCCTGCTGCCCATTGTCTGTCTCTTTTGTCTTTGCCCATAAGCAGGCAAAAAGGGTGTTTTGTTTTTATTTCTTTAATACTGGTGAAGTCAAACATCTCAATCATGAATTTTTAAATGAGTCACCTGTTTATGTTTCTTGACTAGATTTCTGTTGGGGTAGTTACCTTTTATTAAAATTGATTTCTCTAAGGATTATTGTCATATTAGGGATATCAAGTCCTTTTTGGTCATACTTTTCCTAGTTTGTCATTTGCTTTGAACATGCTTTTGCAAGTCTTGGACCTGACTGTCCCTGTTGGCGGGCCTAGGAGGCGGGGTGGGTAGTTTCTAGTCCTCATTTAGCCCCGGGCCCTGGAGTGATTGATGTTGGAAGGTGGACTGTGAACTGCTCAGCTCCAGCGAAACCCTTGCTCAGGAAAGAGAATGCTTCCCCCTAGAGGTGAAGTTGGGGCACTACACTTAGGTCCCAGGTTAAGTTGTGTTGACTTCCAGGATGACCTGCCTACGAGTTCATTGTCACTAGTCAGGAAGGCAGGTTTCATCCAGTTAGGGGAACTCAGTGAGCACTTATCTCCTCTGGCCTCCCTGTGGTGCCTGATCCTCAGCCCCTGTCCCCCAGCTTCCCCTGGACCCCACCCCTGGGTGTTCCTCATCTTCCTGGCTGCCCCACCCCACCTCAAGCCCTGCCTTTCCTGCCCTGAGCCCCTGCCCCACCCAACCTCCCCAGCCCACATTTTTTCCCTTAGAGTCTGGAAATTATCATCCACCTGACGTCTGAGCAAGAGATCTGATGGTTGTTCTTGATTCCTCCCTCGCCCTCCCTCCTCATTTCTGTGTAGTTGCTGGGCTCAGCCCTGCCACCCAGAACTCCAGGCTGCCCTGTGTGCTGCTGACCCTGGGCTTCCATCCATCTGCCTTCCCCAGGGACCTTCCCCACAGCAGTTCTGCCCATGAACCACTGAGTGTCTCTTGGCAGCCCCTTGGCTTTAGGGTGCAGTCCAGACTCCCTAATGCAGTTTCCCAGGGCCCCCATGTGGCTACGTCCTCCTCTCCACCCTCCTCTTGATGGAGTCTCACATCAAGAGGTGGCAGGAGGGCCGCCTCTCCAGGGTGGCCCACTGTGGTGCCTTCACACCCCTGCTCCTGCCTTTACTTTCAGCCTCCTCCAGTGCCGGATCCTCTCCTCCTAGTGCCCGTGTGTCCTGGTCCTTACCTTCCAGCTCGCTGTCCCCAGCAGGGTGGTGGGCCTCCCTCATGGCTTGGGCGGGTGACCATGGTCTGGCAGAGCTGAGGGATGATGGGCAACTCTCTCCACACATGCGTGTTGCGGTTGGAGCTCCCTGAGCGCTCTCTTGGCCTGGTGAGAGCCCTGGGGTGGGGATTCTGGGGGACCGAGGCCTGAACAGTATAAGAGGTCTCTCTGGGTAGTGGCAGATAGAGGGATGCTGGCTGAGCACTGAGATGCTGTCGAGTTTGGTGGCCAGACTGGGTGTTCTGGTGCCTGTTTGGATGGGACTCAGAAGCCCTTAAAGGTGTTTTTAGAGGGGAAGGGACACTAGTGATGTCTTTGGAAGATGAGCTTGGCTTCAGTGAGTCAGATGACGTGGATGGAGAGATGGGGGGTGGGGAGCCACAGAAGTGTTCTTCAGGGTTCAGATGCCCAGCAGTCAGGGACAGGACTGAGGCCATCGCCGTGCTAGTGGGAGGGAAGGGGATTTGGGACATGGTTCCATGAGGGAGGTCCTAGAGGGTGGTCTCCATGGAGCAGCAGGTAAGGTGCAGCTATGGGACCTGAAAGGCCATCTGTCCTATCTCATGGCTCTGCCTGGAGTGACAGTGCCGCACTACTGGAAGTGACTCTCTCTAGTTCAGCCACCATGGTTAGCAATGAAGAGGGCTCAAGGCCATGTCTTCCCCCCGTGTCTGTCAGTGTCAGCTGGGCGTGCTTCCCCTGGGCACAGGGAATGACCTGGCGCGCGTGTTAGGCTGGGGCTCAGCCTGTGACGACGATACTCAGCTCCCGCAGATCCTGGAGAAGCTGGAGAGAGCCAGCACCAAGATGCTGGACAGGTGAGTGGGTGCGTTGGCAGTGCTGCCCACCAGGAGAGAGCTGGAGACAGGTCACCTTGACCCAGGGGTTCTTATCCGGGGTCCCTGGAAACCGTAGGCCCTCTGCAATTAATTGTAAAAATTATTTTCCTGGTAGCCTTTAACTTTTGACCAAGATTATGAAAAAGATAGCAGACTGGTTAGGAGCCGAGTGATCAGATCTTCTCTTGAGGCCAAGCCTGACCCACTGGGGCCACTGGGGAAGGTGGCCATATCCCCTTCCACCGTTGCAGCCCTCATCTGACACCTGGGAGCAGAGTGCTCCTTCTCTGTAGCTGAGCCATCACACTTCCTCATATTCTGTTTCCAGAAGAATCTTAAGTATTGGATGCATAGTCTCTGTGTGTTTAAAAATCCGTTGGCATCCTTGTGGGATGAACTGCCTTTAGTTCTGAGCTCATGTCTGAAGTCCCACCAACCGGAGCCTGTGGTGACTTGGTGTCATTGAGAACGCTGCACATCCCCTCCCAGGACCCTGTAGTTGCCATTAGGGGGTGTGATCTCAGCTGCCCTGCCCTTCCTTCTCCACTTAAGGGAGGTGTCTATGCATTTTGTGCCTGTGAAGAGCTGGCTGCTGGCTGAGGGCTGGTAGCTCTCTGGTTATGGTCCAGTTAGAATTGTTGGGAGGTCAGGCCCCGGGTCCTAAGGTGGGAGGTGCAGGGCCTGCCCTGGGAGGTGGAGCCGACTTCTGGGAGCCACCTCCGTGTGTGCAGGTGGAGCGTCATGGCCTACGAGACCAAGCTGCCCCGGCAGGCCTCCTCTGCTGCCGGCACGGGCACCGAGGACCTCAGCGAGGGCTCCGAGGTTTGTATTTCTGGCCTCCTCCCCACCAGCCCGCTGCTGTCATGCCCCACCCTAGTTTGACCCACAGAGACTCAAGGTCAGCTCAAGACTGAGCTGGAGCCACATGGACTCCGACCTCCCTGGGCTTTGAGGTCATCTGGGGGCTTCCTGGTTGTCATCAGGATTTGGGTCCTATGGGGTGACAGTCTGCTAGGACTTCCCGCTCTCCTTGCACATGCTGCTGCCCATTGTCCTCTACGTCACCTCCTTGTGCAGTTGGCTGTGCCAGCTCCACATTTAGCTCTTTTTGTTTCCTGGTTGTTCTCGTGGTTTTCCAGCTCCACAGGGCACAGACTTGGCCTTCCTTATTCCCTATCCTGCAACAGCACAGTCCTGGGCACACTGCTGTGCTCCTCCCCCTGGGCAAGCTGGCCGCTGGCTGAGCAAGAGAGGGCAAGCTCTGCCCAGAGCTGCCTGCCGGTTGGCAGGGTGGAGCACGGTGGGCTAGGGCAGCTGTCGGCACACTGGGCCTGCTGTGGCATGGCCTGCGAGCAGAGAGTGGTCACACCTTTCAGAAGAGGAAGAGTATGTGTGCGAAGCCTCAGATATGTACTGTCAGCCAACAGTGAAGATTGTTGACTGCTGGGATGGGGCCTGGGGTGGGTTTGCCACACAAGGTCAGCTCTCCCGTTTCAGCAGGCGGAGGTGTGTGGGGAGGGAAGCTCACATCGCGAGAAGGAAAGGGGCCGGGCCACGAGCCTGCCAGGTGGACGGATGTGCCATCTGCTGTGAGGGGGCCTCGGGGAAGGAGCGCTGCCTGTGGCAGTGGTGGCAGGGTGGGGGTCCTCCTCGTGCCCGGCACAGGCTGCTGCTGATGAGCCTCAGGCTGGAGAGTAAAGCAGCCTGAGGCATCTTTAAATGTTTATTGACTTTTTTTTCCATTAAGGCCCATCTGTCCACATCTTCACGAAGCCTTTGAGATCTTTCAGATAGTACTAGGGGGATCTGCGAGGGCAGTGAGCTAAAGCGGGCCTGGGGGGGGCCGCAGTGGGCGAGGAGTTCACTGGCTGGACTGACAATTGCCCCGCCCTGTTTTGGGGTGACTGTAGGTGCAGCAAATTCTCTTCTATGAAGACTCGGTTGCGGCCCATCTTTCTAAAATCCTGACCTCTGACCAGCACTCGGTGGTGATCTCATCGGCCAAGTGAGCACCAACAGCCTCAGGGAACCGGGGTCCACCATGCAGGGTGCGGGGTCTGCAGCCAGAACTGTCTCTCTAGAAGCATCTTCCCATGCTCCCTCCCACAGGGTGCTCTGTGAGACGGTGAAGGACTTCGTGGCTCGAGTGGGAAGGGCCCACGAGAAGACGACCGAGAGCTCGGAGGAGTCGGAGGCCATGGCCAGGAAGGTCTGTGCCCTGGCTCCCTGGCTGAGAGGGTGTCAGGGCGGAGAGGAGCCCCGTTCCACTCTCTTCCACTCCGTCTGTTCCCCATCCAGTGCTCTGTCCTGAAAGAGAAGCTGGATTCTCTCCTCAAGACCTTGGACGACGAGTCCCAGGCCTCGTCCTCTCTGCCCGCCCCGCCGCCCACCATTGCCGAGGAGGCGGAGGATGGAGACGGGGTAGGCAGCGGCTGTGGCTCAACCGTGGACCGCTCAGTGGGGTCAGCGTGCCCAGCCCGGCCACAGATATTCCGGCCTCGGGAACAGCTCATGCTGCGGGCCAACAGCCTGAAGAAGGCGATTCGTCAGATCATAGAGCACACCGAAAAAGGTAGTTGGTCTCTTCATAACAAAGGCGCTGTCTTCAGGCAGGCACTGGGCACGCTGTTTCCTCCAGGCATGGTGACAGAAAGGACTCCATGGTGTAGGCAAGGCCTGACAGCTCACGGTCAGGTCTGGCCTGTGCGGTTAACCTCTGGACTGCCTGTGTGTAGCCGCGTCACCCCCCCCGCCCACCTGCCTCTGTTCCCTGCTTGGCCGCTTGGTCTGATGTAAAGACGCTGCGGTCTGAAGGGACAACCGTGGACCCAGGACCGGGGAGGCAGAGCTGGGAGGGTGCCCTGAGCTAGTGGAAGGGGGCCTCGAGGGCACGTGTTGGAGAGGCTGATCCCTGGACAGCGGACCTGCTTCCTGGAAGGGACCTAGCCTGTGGGGACTCTGCCCAATCTCGGGTGCAGCCCTGCGGGACAGGCCCCTGTCCATCTGGAGGTCTGGCTGCCCGGGGATTGTGCTCCGGGGAGAGCCGTGGTGCTCAGAACTGAGGGACTCCTAGGACACCTGGAGGGGTGGCCCTGCCTGGAGGCAGTGGGCAGACAGGTTGGACCTGGGGACAGCGATAGTGGGGGGCAGGAGGGGTCGGAGAGGTAGGAGGCTGTGTGCACCGTGGGGTCTGAGGCAGGGCTGCCTGCAGTGCAGAGAGCGCCGGGGGCCTGGCGTCCAGGCTGCCACTGCTGACTGTCCCTGGTCAGCCTGGGGGAGGTAGGTAGACCTATGTAGGATGAAAGGTTCGCCTGGCTGGTTGCTCCCTTTTGCTAGACTGTTTGCTAAGCTTTGATGAGATCACTGAAAAGCCACATTGATCTTCAATGAACTTCATTGCCTCCAACCTCTCTGGGACCCGTGCGCTCTCTCCTCAGCAATCTTTTCCTGGTCCTGGGTCGTCCGCTCTCTCCTAACCTTCAGAAACCGTTTCGTGTTTTCCACTTGCTTCTGACGCATTCCCAGCCCTCACCTCAGTACTCTGAGCAGATCGACCTGCTTTTTGCCTCACTGAGAATGATAAGGTCATGACCTCCCAGCTACACACTGGTGGGCACACAAGGTGGGGCCCCTTGTCAGTCCCCCAGGGTGCCCTGGGCTCTCGAGCCTTCACTCACCCTCTCTGCACGTCTTCCAGCCTCTGGCCCTCCTCAGGCTGCTGGTGCGGACGCCCGGTGCCCCTGGTATTTGCAGGGTGCTGGGCCTGGGGGACAGTGAGGATGAGGTGGGAGCTTCAGGGTCTCAGCTGCAGCCAAGAGGACACCTGAAGAAAAATGAGACAGGGAGATGCACAGAGGAGTCTGGTCAGCAGGCCCTCTGTCAGCCTGGTGTTGTCTGCGGCTAGTGCCCATGGGCTGAGCCACGCACATTCTTGCTTGTGCAGCTGTCGATGAGCAGAATGCCCAGACCCAGGAGCAGGAGAGGATTGTCTTAGGTCTCCCTGAGGTGGAGGAGAAAAAGGACCTGAAGTCGGACGACAGACTGTGCCGCAGCGAGAGCTGCGGGATCGCCGAGCATAGGAGCCTCCGCAAAGGTACAGCCCACTGGCCTGGATGACCCTTGGCACTATGGCCGGGCCTGCGTGATGCTCAAGCAGCTTGCCGAGGGGAGCTTTAGTGCGCTTTCTTGTGATTGCTTTGGCCACTTGGCGGTAGAAAAGTCAGGAACTCGCAGCCTTTCTGTGCGCCACCTGCTGTGTGCGGGTTGTCTGGTGGCAGGTGGGGGGTTCTGGGGGAACCCTGCTGCTGAGGAGTACGCTTTCCCCAGAACCTCCCTGGCACCCCAGATCCAATGGGGCTCAGGGCCTCCCGGCTGCAGCCAGCTGGGCGCCACGCACGTGTGAAATTTGCTCTCTCCAGAGCTGGCCTTGCCTGACATGGTGGCCAGGGCACCACCCAGCCCCATGGGCCGTCTGCCCAGGGACCCTTATGCCTCCTGGCAGAGCCCCCAGCACAGGCTCCCGATGTGGAGAATTGTACCTTCTCACTGGCTGCGTGTGGTCCCTCTCTTGCAGCCCAGCAAGACATTAGGAGGTATATCTGCCTTAGAGGTCACTCCATGGTCATTGCTACTCAGAACTTGGCTTGGCCTCTTTAGCCTTCAGTATGGTTAGGGCTCAGCCCCTCTGTGCCCTGTCCCAGCCTCACCCTTGGTGGCCTTTGTCACTCTTTAGATGGCATTCAAACCCACCTGCCTCTCCCTGTGCCCTCCTTGTCTCTCTTTCTCTGGGCCTCGGTCTTCATCTTGCCCATCCCACCTGGGCCGACCAGTGGCTTGTAAGTGCTGCACTTGCCCTGGCCCTCAGCCTGACATGTCTCTGGTGAACTCTCCCAGTCATTGGTCTCTTCTGGACAGTCTGATGGCTTTGTGTCCTGTTTTTATAGTGTCCAAGTCCCCGTGTGAGAAGCTGATAAGCAAAGGAAGTTTGTCGCTGGGCAGTTCTGCCTCTCTCCCCACCCAGTCAGGAAACCGGGACGGCCTGCCTGCACTGAACACGAAGATCCTGTTCCCGAGTGAGTGTCCCCACCCCCAGGTGGGCCAGGCACAGTGGCTGAGGGTGTCTGCCGGAGGGCATCGGGGACAGGCTAACCTGCCAACCAGCCAGGTCTGGGGCCTGTGGCTTTGCCTGGTCCTGGGTCTGTGGGAATGAATGAATCCGGGTCCCTATCCTCCACAGGAATGAGAACAGGCTCTCAGAGTTAGGTCACGGTATGAAAGTGCCCTTATTAATGACAAAGGGCAGGTGACATCCACATCGCTTCCTGGGGGCCCCAGGAAGGCTTCTGGAGCAGGCGATCTTCTAGCTGGGTGCCAAGGGGCAGGTGGGAATCATCCTGAGGGAAGGAGCAGGGCGGGCAGGCTGTGCCAGACCGGGGGTCACCCCACCGTTTCTAGCGGGATCACAGCAGGAACACAGCAAGCCACCAGGAGGGCTCGCCCCGGCCTCTTTCCTTTCCCTTCTCTCTGTTGCCCCGGATAAAGTGGAGGCAGTTCCCGTGGCTTCTTCCCTCAGGGGAGCTGTGACAGGACCTGGTGTCTTCAAAGGAAGCAGTGCTACAATGTGGCCGATCAGACTCCCTGAACCAGCTTCAGGCAGAGTCCTGAGCTCTCCTAGCCGCACCATCTGCTCCTATGAGTGATTTGGTGATTTCTAGTGACTCACTTGTTAGAAAGAAAATTCCAGAAGCCCTTGGGAAGTGAGCTCTTGTGCAGGTGAAACATTTGGTTAACCAGCGACAAAGACCTTACTGGGAGGTTTCGATGGGCCGTGTTCAAAAGCAGGGCATCCTCTCTGCCTTAATGGTTGGGTTAAAGACTTAAATGGATGCGGGTGGCTTGAAGGGTTTTGTCACCGGGAGCGTCCCTGAGGTTTATCTCTCCTGAAAGCAGCCTCCTCAAGCTGGACGGCTGGACTCCAGAGACCATTCTGGTGGGGCTTCGCACGTGTGATGCGGGCGGCTACACAGGCCACGTTTTACGTCTCGTGGGTGTTGACTTCCACCACCCGGTGTATTTACTTTTGTTTCATGAGCGTGGGTGGATGATGGTAATTTTTGACCCCAAACTCTTCATTGTCAGTATTTGGGCCTGTTTACACGTTATTTTAGAAACGTTTAATTACAACATTCTGCCAGATGTGCCCGTCAGCCTCGGGCGCCTGACCAGGTCTGCCCCTGCCGTTGTGTCCCTCACAGACGTTCGCGCTGGGATGTCTGGTTCCTTGCCTGGTGGCTCGGTCATCAGTCGCTTGTTAATAAATGCTGACCCCTTCAACTCCGAGCCGGAAACCCTGTGAGTAAGGGGGCACGTTGGTGACAGAGTGCTGGGTTGAGGGAAACTAGTGCTGGATGGCGGGAAACTGGTTCGGAATTATCTAGAAGACTTGGGGGGCAGTTGCCTAGGGGACCCTCTTCAGCTGGCGCCAGCTGATGAGGGAAATGGAAAGCCTCAGCTGGAGTCGGGGTGAGAGCTCCGGTGACGGCCCGCGGGCACGGGGCCTGTCCTGCTCACTCCCCGGTCCCCGGTGGTCGAGAGTCAGCATCTTCTGAACAAACGCAGTGTCTGAAGTTCAGAAACTCCTCTTGGCAACTGGCTTTGCCCTTGTCCTTCACTGTCACTCTTCAGTGCCCTTGGCTGGCCCCACATTGGTGTCTCTTTCTGACCACCTTCCTTCTCCTTGTCGCTGTTCTGCTCTCCCGTGTGGTCTGCCCCCCTGCCCCCTTGGTGCCCAGTCCCTGGGCTGGACCCTCCTCCTGGCACTCTCTAGGAAGATGCTGTCCTGGGCTTAGACGTGTGGGGAGGAAAGTTGTGGGCTGCTCTGTACCCCCTGCCCTGTGCCCTGCCGAGTCCCGAGGCGCAGAGGCTGTCGACGGCAGTTGCGTTGAGTCCGTCCTGGTGTGGATGCATGCCGCTGTGGACACGGAGGGGTGTGAAACCTGTCCTCCTAGGTTCTCTTTTGGGCTGGCTGAGAGCGAGTTCTGGGCAGCTGGCGGCAGGTGGCATTTGGTTAAAAGCTACCAAGCGTGTGTCTGGTGTGGTGGGGAGAGCCACTGAGACAGGTGCAGGTGACGGGAACGCTGGGTTTGGGAGGGTGGGGCCGGGAGTGTGCTGAGCGGCAGCAGGTCAGGCCAGTGGGCCAGGGAGGGGCCTCGGTTCAGACTCCTGCTGCCAGGTGCTGGCCTGCCCGGTACCGGGCATCCCTCCCGGACCTGCCTCTTCACTGCCAGCCCCTCCCAGGGCTGCTGAGACTCTGGTCTTGACCCTTCCTGATGTTTCCTCAAAAAGACCAGAGCTGTTGTCCTCTTGGGTCAGTGCCCTGGGGTCCCTGTACTCAGCATTTCATTTGTCACTGGTTCCCTCACCTGAGATCCCCAAGGGTCTGCGTCTGGCAGCCTCAGCCATTGGCTTCTCTTTGTTCTCTCCTCTTCAGACAGGGGAGACTTCCCCTTCACCTGGGGAGACCCTGCTTCCCCTCCTCTGCCCAGGCTGGGGAACCAGGCCATCACCCTCGCCCCAGGCCTTGGTCATTCTGCCTTTGCCTGTGATGGCCTCCTGGAGGCTGCCCAGCCCACTTCCTAGGCCCCAGTGGCCCGCCTCCTCCGGGCCCTGGGCCGGTCTCACCACCCTTGTCCTATTGTCCCTGGCTGCTTTTTTGGCCTGACTGCCTCTTTCCCAGGACCTGTAAGTACTGGATGGTGTGTGGTCTGTTTTGTCCAGAGCTTTGCTTTCACCCAGCTCTTAGGCATTTGGATTGAATGTGCCATAAAAACACAGGCGTGCGGTCATGACATGTGAGATCAGGCTGCGAACGCCTTTCACCTGAAACATGCCAGAACTCTGGCCCCTGCTGTAGGCGCGATCCCACCCACCCCATTGCGTTTCCTTGGGAACTTCCACCGGGGGTATCAGGAACATGTTCTTCTCCTTGCTGCTTCCTCTGGGTGGAGGATCAGGGCTGCTCCCTTCACCCACCTGCCCTGGAGGGGAATCAGGGCCCTGATGCTCCAGGTGTGATGCCTGTGGCCAGACTGGGCGAGAAGCCGGGATATTTCTTGCCTGCAGTGGACATGAGGAAGGGAAGGGTTGCCATATTTGGGGCTGGGAGGGACGTTTCCAGATTTGGGGACATGCTTTAACTGGGCGTGGGGGTGACTGAGGGATGTTGAGATAGAGTTTACGTGCTATCACAGAATCGTCAGGTGTGATGCTGCCGGTGGGAATGCGGGACAGGGCAGCCGCTCTGGAAGATAGTCTGGCAGGTCCTCAGAACCTAGAGTTTCCACGTGGCCCAGCAGTTCCACTCCTGGGGATGTGCCCAAGAGAGGAGAGACTCGTCCACACTAAAGCGTGTGCATGAATGCGGACAAATACCATCCCCGAGTGAAACAGCACAGGTGTCCACAGACCGATGAGCGGACAGACAATGGGGTCACCCCACAGTGGGGTGGTGTTGGGCCAGTGAGGAGGATGAAAACACTGCTCACTGAAGGGAGCCGAGCACAAGGGCCCCTGGTGTGGGGTCCCATTTATAGGAAAACGTCCAGCGGGAGCAGATCCACGGAGACGGGGGGTGGATTGGTGGTTGCCGGGGGCTGGGGAGGGGTTGGTACTGCTGGCTAAAGGGTGTCATACACCCTTTCTTTCTGGGGTAATACAATAATTCTGAAGCTGTTTGTAGTGATGGCTGCATGACTCTGTGAGTGCATTAAAAATCATATTGTACATTTTAGCCCTGGCTGGTGTGGCTCAGTGGATTGAGTGCTGGCCTGTGAACCAAAGGGTCGCTGGTTCGATTCCCAGTCAGGGCACATGCCTGGGTTGTGGGCCAGGTCCCCATTTTGGGGGCACATGCGAGGCAACCACACATTGATGTTTCTCCCCCTCTCTTTCTCCCTCCTTTCCAATCTCTAAAAATAAATAAAATCTTTTAAAAAACCATATTGTACATTTTCAGTGAGGGAATTATATGGCATATGAATTATTTCTCAATAAACTGTTACCAGAAAAAAAAGCTCTGAGTTTTACCCTCAGGAAGAAATGCTTGGAGCCTGGGAGGTGAGTGCGCTGAGCAGGCTGTTGGACCCGCTCTGAACCCCCTTTGCAGGGAGTACTACACGGAGAAGTGTGTCATGAACAACTACTTCGGCATCGGCCTGGACGCGAAGATATCCCTGGACTTCAACAACAAGCGGGACGAGCACCCTGAGAAGTGCAGGTGGGTGGCGCTGTGTGCACGCGTCCTTCGTGTCTCCGTCATTTCTCCTCTGGTCCGTAAGGTCATTTCTGGAGTCAGTGGGTACACAGTGTACCGTGTGCTCAGGTGGGGCACAAACTTGGAGCCTGAATGCCTGGGCTGAAGCAGGTGAAAGTCTAAGAGGCCAGCCTGGAGGAGGGTTCCCCTAGGGTTGGCCAGCCTGGGGCAAATTCAGCAGGAGGAAACAAGCAGCCCTACTTGAGGGGACTTGATGGAAGTAGGGCCAAGTCTCTTAGGAGAGTTGTAAGTCTCTTGTAAAGGAGCGCAATGCAGAATGTGGTAGGAAGTTACTGTGGGAGAGTCCCCAGCACCTTCGGCCGGTGTATCTGTGTGTCCTGGGCCCAGCTAGGCAGCTCGGCCTCTCGCTTGGGCAGGGGTCAGGGCCCCGAGCTTGAGCTTGAGCTCTCGGCAGGAGACTGCAACACGAGAGGCCCTGAGGGATTTTGCTGGGGATGTTCAGTTTCTTCCCCCAAATTACCATCTACCTGCCCCTCCCAGCCTGGGGCAGGATGGGAGAAATGGGGAGGCTCCCTCCTGGGCTGATGCAGAAATTCCCTGAGAGGTGGGGAGTTAACATCTCCCTGCCCTCCCCCACCTTGGGTGTGATTCTGGGAGAATAGGGAGCTGGGAAGCTGGTGTGCCATTGCCAAAGGGCTCAGGAGGCCCCTTGCGAAGACCTTCCTGCTGCTCCTCCCCCAACCTATGCCCCAGGAGGGGGGGTGAGCCAGATAGCGGGGAGTCATGCTCGTACTCAAGGAGTGCGAACATTTTGGACTTTTGTAGGAAAACTAGATCATGCTCAAAAATTAAAAAAACCTTTGCGCTCTGGGGCTCTTTGTGCTGAGAAGACCAGCCCGAGTCATCCGCGGGACCTGGGAAGGCCCTACGGTGAACGCGATGCAGCAGTGGGACGGGGGAGGGAGGGGCTGTGTTCGACTCGCGTCCTGGTCTCGCTGCACCGAGAGCTCTGAGACAGTCTGCCTGGAGGGGTCCCATTTCTACGATGGCCCTAAAGAAGTGACGGGAAGCTGGCCGGCGGCCACTGCTGTGTGGTCAGGGCTTGGGAGTGGGAGCGTGCTGAGCCCCACCAAAAGGGTCGATTCAGTACAGGACACGGATGTGCCCATGGAGATCAGTCATGCCTCAGGATGCACGGGGTGTGCTCGGCGCAGGGGGAGGTGGGCAGGGTGGGCCAGGAGGCTCTGTGGGCCGTTGACTGCGCCTGTAGCTCACACACCCAGGGGAGACAGAAGACACATGGAAGTGTCTGTCATCAGCACATACAGGTGTGGGGGTGACGAAGATTATTGTCTCCTTTGCGTTTTCCTGTACTTTTCAAAGCTTGTGTGGTAAGCGTGATTTTACAGTCAGAGAAGCTCATGACTTGGAAGCTTTGGGTGAGGCTCTATGGTGTCTTGGCCTTTTTGCCTTTCAAGGTGTGATTACTTTCTGGGAAATGCCGCTTTTCCTGTCAGTAACCCTATCTCTGCTCACCGTTCACGGACCCCAAGCAGGACCACGTCCTTCCTGAAGGTGTCACTGCTGTGGGGACTGCCGCATGGCACCCGTTTGCGAGCAGGCGCCACCCCCACACCCTGCAGCAGTGACCGCAGGCACCTGTACAAAGAAGGCCACGGCCACGGCCGTTCTTTGCTCCCCTTCTAGGAGTCGGACCAAGAACATGATGTGGTACGGGGTCCTCGGGACCAAAGAGTTGCTGCACAGGACCTACAAGAACCTGGAGCAGAAGGTCCTGCTGGAGGTGAGCTGAGGGGTCTCCATAATTGCAGGTGGTCAGAGGCCTGTCGGATTCCTGTTGGCCCTTCTGCCCCGTGGTGGGAGCCAGCCGCCGTCGCCTCTACCCAGGGCGGGTTGCTGGTGAAGGAGGACTAACGGATGCCCTGCGTCTCTCTCTCCTTGTCCTGCGTGCCCGCTGCTCAGTGTGACGGGCGGCCCATCCCGCTCCCCAGTCTGCAGGGTATTGCTGTTCTCAACATTCCCAGCTATGCCGGAGGGACCAACTTCTGGGGGGGCACCAAGGAAGATGATGTACGTACAGGGGTGCTGGGTGGCATGGGCCTGAGCTCGGGGGCAGGGTGGTGGTGACCAGAGGGGTGGCCCCTTTAAGGAGCGTCAGCCACCTGGGGCCCTGATGGAGCCTTGGCACTTGGGGTGCTCTGTCGGTGATGCAGAGGGATGGATGCACACCCTCTGCCTTGTACTGCCTGTGGGGCTGGAGTGGAGAGCAAGACAGATGGGGACCCCACTCATGAGAAGGGGGGGCTGAGTGGAAGAGGTGTGGTAAGAGGCACGGGTGAGATGCAGAAGCCAGTCCCAACCCCGACCTGGGGTGATCTGGGAATGCTTCTAGGAGGAGGGGACATCTGTGTTGAGATCTGAAGCACAGGACTTGGGGTCAGCCAGGTCAGGTTGAGGTGGGGGGCGTGGTGAGGCTGTTCCATGTAGAGGGAGCTGCTGACGGAAGGTGCAGCGGTCAGATGGCAAGGCAGGGAGAAAGTTCTCGGACGGCACTGCGCCAGTGGGTGGGGTGCAGGGAAGCTGGAGCTCCAGCGGGGTTGTATAAGCCAAGGGACAGCTTTGGAATTTATGCTGAGAACTCTGGGAGGCACTGACAGGTTTTACTGGGGGTGTGGCTTCCTTTGTAAGTAAGAGCTAGTAAAAGGAGTTAACACTCACTGGACACTCCAGATGTGCTGGTCGCTGTTCTGAGAGCGCATGTGCTCACTCAGTCCTCGTAATGGCCTGTGAGGCACACACCAGTATGCATCCCGGTGTTGTCCCACTGTACAGATGAGGACACTGAGGAACAGGGAGATGAAGTAACTTGCCAGAGGTCATAAAGCTAGGAAGTGGCAGATCCGGGATTTGATCCCAGGCAGCTGGTTTCAGGATCTGAGTAACGGGTTCACCCCGCAGCTGCTGCTTCAGTTGGGACGCCGGCGCGGCAGCCCCAACAGTGAGAAGAAGCGTGTGGCGGCACGTTCGGGGAAGTGGGAGCCCAGGTCAGCTCTGACTCGGGCCTTTCAGACTTTCGCAGCCCCATCGTTCGATGACAAGATCTTGGAGGTGGTCGCTGTGTTTGGCAGTATGCAGATGGCTGTCTCTCGGGTCATTAAGCTGCAGCATCACCGGATTGCCCAGGTACCAGCCGTGGTCCTGTGTGGGAGGCCAGCTCACACACACGCAGCAAGGCAGACTCAGTCCAGAACCGCAGCCTCACACTGCGCCTGCGCCAGTCGATGCGTCCTGGTGCAGAGCCAGGGGAGCGAATGGGTGCTCAAATTGGGGCCAACTCACACCCCCTGAGCCCCCTGCCCTGCCTTTTCCTGTGGGTGCCACCTGTACCCCAGCCCCTCTCACTGAGGCGGGATGAGATGAGACAGGCCAGCCTGCGTGGCTGGTGGAGAAAGAGTGGTCTCAGCCTCCCGGGGGTGGCGGGTGGCGCAGGGCTGGAGGGCTGGGCGCCCCTGTTACTTGTTTCTGGCCCTGGGCTGGGAAGGGTCTGCCTGTGAGGTTGGGGAAGGCGATGCTCTTATGCACAGAGACCTCGGGGGGAGCTGACACGCCAGCTGCCACGACCCCCAGGCTGTGCTGTCCGGTCTGTGCTCACCGCAGGCTGCTTGAACTTCACAGCTGTAGCTCTGCCACTGCGTTGTTCTTGTTGAAAGGGGCGATGCCTCCTTAACCACTTGCTGGCGGTGTGCCCTGTTTTGGGCATTTTCGCATGTGCCCAGGGACCCAGCGGCTCCTGGAAGCCATGAGTTCCGCTGTGGGCTGGCGCTGGTGTCCGGTCACCAAAACCTCCTCACTGTGGTCACAGATACAGTGCTGGGTGAGGGGACACTTGGGGTGGGGGACGCGGACCCTCAGCTCCATGAACTTCAAACAGGAAGGGATGTTCTGACCACCAGGTTGGCTGTAGGTGTGGGGTCTATCGCCCCAGGGGTCAGCTGGCAGGGGTGTGCGGGACAGGACAGCGCTGTAAGGCTGCTTGGCTGAGTTTGGTGCACAAGTAACGGCTGTGACGTTTGCTCAGTGTCGCACGGTGAAGATTTCCATCCTGGGGGACGAGGGTGTGCCAGTGCAGGTGGACGGAGAGGCCTGGGTCCAGCCTCCAGGATACATCCGCATTGTCCACAAGAACCGGGCACAGATGCTCACCCGAGACCGGGTAAGAGGGCTGCCCGCGGGCCGGGGCTTGCCTGCAAGTACACCTGTGCTGCTTCTGTAAGAAGAGTCAGGGTTTTTCACGTTATTCTAGGAACTTTTAGCTGTAAGCATGAAGCCAGCAAGGCAGGTCCCAGGACCATTTGCCTTCCCCAGTGCAGAAAAGAGCCCTGTCCCTCCTCTGTCAGCCTGTTAGTGCGCCCCGCGTGTTTGGTGTGGTGGACGCGCTCACCTCCCGAGAGCAGCAGGAAGTGTGACGCTGGGTTCTCGTGCGCCAGGCCTTCGAGAACACGCTGAAGTCCTGGGAAGACAAGCAGAGATGCGAGCTGCCTCGCCCACCATCCTTGTCCCTGCACCCGGAGATCCTGTCCGAGGAAGAGGCCACCCAGATGGACCAGTTTGGACAGGCGGCAGGGGCCCTCATCCACAGGTCAGCCGCCTCCTCGCTGCCGTGTCAGGGCCCCATGCCATCGCTGGGACGTGGGCATGGCTTCCCCCACCAGACCCTTCACGAGGCCAAGTAGGGTTTCTGCTTGCCCTTGGCTTTGGTTTATGTCCACCAGTCGTCTTTCAGAGATAGCTCAGGGTTTACGTAGATGGAGACTTAAAACCCATGGGTGTCTTCAGAGCCAGCTCACAGATCTGAAAACGTACCCTGGATTCCTAGGAACGGTCCACTTATATCTCCACTTGATGCCAGAGAGTAAGGTGATGTCCAGGCTACCCCTTCATTTGGCCTGTTGAGGATGTGCTTCTTGTTCTCTCTAGCATCCGGGAGATAGCTCAGTCCCACCGAGACATGGAGCAGGAGCTTGCCCACGCCGTCAACGCCAGCTCCAAGTCCATGGACCGCGTGTACAGCAAGCCCAGAGCCGCGGAGGTGCCTGCCCTCTCCCGGTCCTGCTCCCCTGGGCGCGTGCAGCCCTCGGGCCGCCCCCACAGTGTGTGTGCTGTTCTTCTCAGGGGCTGACCTGCAGCTTTGTCCTGGAGATGGTCAATAACATGAAGGCCCTGCGCAGCGAGACGGAGCTGCTGCTGGCCGGGAAGATGGCCCTGGTGAGCTGGGGAGACGGGCTCTCGCTGTGTGACACGGCCACTGTTGCACAGACGGGCAGCACGTTTTAGTCCAGATTTCCTGGCCTTCAGAATCTAGATTCATTGTTGGGAGGGACCTGAGGTCATGTGATCTGACCACATGGTTGGTGCACACACCCTTCTGGCCACATCTCAGCCCCATCATCTCTAATGTGTCAGATCCTGTGGGGGGACGCCATCATCTTTGTAGACAGAATTCCCCCTTGGACATCTGCACACGGGCCACTGTCCTGGGCATCCTTCCTGAGCCCCGCAGACCTGGATGAGGCGGCAGCTCTGAGAAGCCCTCGGGGTGCTGGTGGGGGTTTTACTGAGTCACAGGAGCCAGAGTAGAGAGAGGGCCCAGGCAACCTTCTTCTTTTACAAAATGAGGACGTGGAAGGCCGAGGAGGTGAAGGGACCTGCTAAAAACCACACGCTGGACAACAGTCTTTGTGCCCTCTCCTCCCTCCGACATGCCCGCTGCTGGGGGTGGGGCCGCGCCCCTGCACGTGTCCCCTTGCCAACAGGGGATCGATCCCAGGGCAACAGGGCCAAGTGGAGTGTCAGCCCTGCAAATGTGGTTATCCGACAGGCTTGGTTTGCTCCACTCTACGAAAGGAGAGTTCTCTCACCGACATTCCTTGGGAGGGGAGGTTGTCACTCTGTCCCCTCAGCCAGTGCTCTGACTCGGTCTGCGGAAGTCTTTATAAGAGCTCTTGGAGTGGAGCCCAGCACCCGGGGACTCGGCTGTGGCCCCAGCTCCTCACCGCTAATGACCAGCTGTGTCTTTCCTCCCTGCGGGAGCAGCAGTTGGACCCCCCTCAGAAGGAGCGGCTCGGGGCTACTCTTGCTGAGATGGACCAACAGCTCAGGAAGCTGGCGGACACCCCCTGGCTGTGCCAGCTCATGGAGCCCAGTGATGAAGAGGTATGTTGGCCATGGGGTTCAGTTCGGGCACTGCTGGGTGCAGTGGCTCTCCCTCAGGCGCCTGTATTCAGTGTGCCCTGTGCGGCCTCAGGGTTAAGACGGTGTCAGCCTGGCAGCCCCTGCTGTGACTTCTGAGACTTCTCGAGTAAAATGCCTTCAAGGCGTGGAGAGAGACTGGCAGAAGGAAGGCTAGTGTCGGGACTGACCCTGATGCCTGGGCACAGGCTGCCCTTGGAAGCAGAACCGCGTGGCTGCCCAGGAAATAGGCAGAAGGCAGGCTGAGCCCTGCACCACTGTTTGCCCAGCTGGGGAGACATGTTGGTCAGTTAAACGGCAACTTCCTGGAAGTTTGTTTTTGACAGGGACAGAGTTGGTGTGCTTGGCTCACACTCACACTTTCCTTTCACACATATTTGGAGACCTCCCAACTTGCCACAGGTCCTAGGACTGGGCATACAGGCCCCAGGCGTACTGCAGCCCGGGGTGCTGTCCCCTCCTGCAGCAGGAGGGTTGGATGGGCGATTTCGTGGGCAGTGTCTGGACACAGGCAAGGCCTAGACTTTCAGAGATAGAGAACACGTTGGGCCTTAGGGGACACGTCCCAGAGGATGCCTGGACTCTAAATGGTGGGCACCCCTGCCTGCTGCCAGCGTGGTTTGTTCCAGCCTGCTTGCATCCGTAGGCTGAGGGGCAGGGACAGGCTTAGCAGCAGTCCAGCGCGCCCTTCTCCAAATTTGCGGATGTTTTTGGACAAACCCTGCATGGAAACAGACCCGGGCCTCCCAGTCCAGCAGCGAAACTCAGCAGTTTAAGAATGAGGACATTTGGGTGTAAGAACAGGCTAAGCTTATTGCAGTTGGTTAAACAGTTATAGATATAATAAATTTTCAATTAAAAGGAAGCTACTAAACTACAACATGTAAAGTGTGCAACCAGGTGTAAGGGTAACAGAGCCCCGTAATCCCAGATTAAATTATCAAAGCCTGTGACGTGGGCGTGGAGGCGAGGGTGGGCCAGGAAGAGAACACCGACAGAGGGAGGGAAGCGCATTAAGTTTCTCCTGGAAGGTCGAAGAAGGTTAAAACAAAGTTCTTGACTTGGATAATTAGGAAATGTAGAGTCAGTAAAGTTTTTTAAAATCTTAAAGGTAGTTTCTAGTAGAATTGGAGAGGTTTCATCTTTCCAAACCACCATAAAGGACAAAAACAAAATCTATTATAGAAGACAGTCAGGATCGAGTATGTAGCTAATAACATAAAGATAAGATGCAGAAAATGATACAGATTGCACTCTTAGAAACAAACTATTCTCAGATTGTGTTGAAAAAGAAATCTAACCATGTATTTGGTCATAGAGCCCAATTTTCTCTCCCATACCCCCAATAAAAACTTAGGACACAGAAAGATTAAAAATAAACAATTTCAAGAAAACACAATAAGAAAATCCCAAAGTAACAATGTTAACATAAAAACAGAATTGCATACCTAAGACAATGAATGATCAAAGGGGATCCCTTTATATTGGTAAAATATAATGATTTTATAAAATTTCTGTTTTTGTCTTGATCTATTAATTACTGCTGAATTCTGGCCATGAACACGGATGTCTCAGTCGGTCTCTGTGACTGCGGGTCTTTGCCGTGGTGTTTCGAGCTTGTGTGGCTGGGCATGCAGGTGTCGTCGTTCTGTGAAGGCCCTCGTCGTTCTTCCCGCTCCGTGCCTGCCTGTTCCGGGTGTTCTTTGTCAATGCTCTCACTTCCAAGCCATATTCGGAGTGTCTCGCTTCACAGCCTATCGCTGAATACTGGGTTTTTACCCAGCCTGGTCCTCTGTTTTCATTGGAGAGTTCAGTCTGTTTGCGTTTATTTGTGTTATCAGTGACTACTGATATATTTACATCTATTTCTGTTAGATTTTGTGCTGTTTGTCCCACTTTTTCTTTTAATCTCTCCTTTTTGAGGAGGCTCTGCTTCTTCCCACAC
This sequence comes from Macrotus californicus, assembly GCA_007922815.1. NCBI lineage: Eukaryota > Metazoa > Chordata > Mammalia > Chiroptera > Phyllostomidae > Macrotus > Macrotus californicus. The sequence continues at coordinate 10,687 of VMDR010001445.1, read as the reverse complement.
AGTTCTCTGTGCCCTCTACTAGTCTGGGAATACATACTCACTGGCTATTCTTTCAGTGATTCACCCCCATTTTAATTTTAATTTATATGCATAAATATGTAAAGCAAAAACTTCTTGAGATGAAAGTGGCGACACCCAGCTGGGTGTGAGCCGTCACTGCCAGTGCACGATGGATCGATGGATCGGATAAAACAGACCGCGCCGCTGCGTCTGGACCGCGGGGAGTCGAAAGGGACCGCGTGTGCGGGCGGGGGTGGGGGGGGTGTTCGCACACATGCACACCACACTTCTCTGCAGACAGGGCTTTACCCTCAGTGAGGAGGGATGCGCCCACAGGACATTTCAGATCTGATCACACTCCAGACCAGCTCTCGTGACGGTGGGAAAGCCGTCGTCAGTATAGAAATGGGGAGGGGGGGTTTAGAAACTTTAAAGCCTGAAAAATTGAAAATTGATAGCCTGTGTTTTTTATGCCCTTTTTGGTTTTGTTTTTGGTAATGTGTATGTCATTCAAGTACCAGTCTACTGTGGACTGGAAACTTCTGAAGCTGGTTCTTTGTCAGGGACAGTGTGAGCAGCAGTTAGGGCACTGGCTGGCTCAAAGTGGAAAGTGTGCCCTGCACTGAGCCGCGGCCCCAGGCTCCTGCGCCCTGCCCTGCCCGCGTCCGTGGCTTCTCCCTCCACGCAGACCTCCTCGGAAGGTGGGTGCGAGGCCAGGACTCTTCACGGGCAGGGCAGCAGCTGCCTGGGGGGTGGGGTGGGGATTAGGGTTAGGGTTAGGGTGCCTAGGGTGGGGTGACAGCAGCCAGGTTTGTCTGGGACTGTCCAGTCTTCAGAGTAAAAGCGCATGTCACAGGGACATGCTCCAGTGCTTTAAACTGGAAAATGTCTTCAAAACAAGTATCAGCAAGTGCTGCTCAGCCACTGCAGAGACAACATACAGGACCACACGTCTGATCCGATGGCCCCTCCTAGCGGAGTATAGAGCCAGCGGTCCTGGTTTCTAGGCCGTGGGGTCGGAGGGGCAGGGCAGGTTTCAGTCCTTGTGGAGGTGGGTAGGTGGGAACTAGTACAGGTAGGTGGCGCCTAAGAGCAGGTTTAGTTACAAAACCAGAAGTGCTCTGCGGAAGGCTAGGGCAGTGCCTCCATCTGGTGGAGCCTGGGGGCAGAAATTGCAGCCTGTCCCCGGAGCAGCACTGGGTCCCTGGCCTCCCGCGCTTCCTCTGCTGGCCACCTCACCACGCTGTGCCAGGGCTCCGTCTCCCTGCGAGGGAGGAAGTGGGGGTGACGTGCAGGGGGCCACGGGAACCCTGGGTTGGGTGGTTTTTACCAGCATCAAAATAAGGAAATCATAGGTGATAAATCTGTGAGCTGGGTTTTTGAAAGTAAAGTGAAAGAAGTTAAACCACCTTCTGGCAAGTATAATCAAATAAAAAATAAACAAAATGCAGTGATAAAGGGAATGCAACAAAACATAAGAAAATAAATTAAGTTATATTCCAAGAAATAGTAATAAATTTTAAAATATTGATGAAACTGTTGATTTTTCAGGAAAAATTTAAATTATACCAATTGAAATCTTAAGATATTTTTCAAAAAAGCCACAGAACAACTTGAAAAAGTTATCTAAATACTGCCTCCAAAGGGCAGATGTCAAGGGATAGGTCATTTCCATATTGTCAGAACTAGCACAAACGCTGGAAAAAGATGGGCGTCGTCTCAGTTCGTTTTCTAAGTTGTGGGAAAAAAACATAAAATTTAGCAGTCTTTGTCATTTTTGACTGTACTGGTAAGTGTTGTTACGTGTACTCACAGTATTGGGAAACAAATGTCCGGGACTTTCAGTTTATGTTTTAAAACTAGTACATTTATTCCCAAATTCAGTATTATCAGTAGATCCATACAGGTCGTTTCTTTAAATCAAATAGTTGAAAGAAACTATTTTAAGAGAATTCCAGCCTGGCTGGTGTGGCTCAGGGAATTGAGTGCTGGCCCGAGAGCCGAAAGGTCACCAGTTGGGGTTCAATCCCCAGGCAGGGCACATGCCTGGGTTGCTGGCCAGGTCCCCAGTTGGGGGCGTGCGAGAGGCAGCGGATCAATGTATCTCTCGTGCATCCGTGTTTCTCTTCCTCTCTTTCTCCCTCCTTTCCCCTCTCTCTAAAAAAACAAAACATGTTTTAAAAAAAAGAATTCCATCTGGAAAGTGCGGAGGGATTAAAAGGCCATTTGCATGCCCTGGACAAGTACTGGGTACAGGCGGGTCATCGGTGGATGGGGGCATGTGTGTGGGGAAGGAAGGGGTGCGCTCACCCAGGGACGGTCTCAGGCCTGCAAGTGGGGAGCTCGGGTGGAAGGGCCTCCTGCCCACGTCCTCAGCATTGCAGGGAGCCCTTAGTTGTCTCACCAGACCAGGGCTGGTTGCCTGGGAGCTGAAGGGGTCGAACAGAGCACCTGGTGTTAGAAATGATGACTAACAATTTTTCCAAGTATCAGAAATTTGTAAAAATAAGTTTCTTGAGTACTCACAATGCTTGGTGAGAAACTATTTTTGTGAGCGGTCTCTTTTGTAGTAGAAAACTTGAGAACATAAAATGCTTGTGATAAGAAGTCCATGAAGGCAACCCTGAACGGGGGAGGGGGCACAGGGAGATTGGAGTGGTCCCCACAGCCCATTCCCAGCATGAGGATGCGCGTTATTCCCAAACTCTTAGTTTGGTGCAATTCCAGTAAATGTCCCTTTGGAGCTTTCTTCAGTGGACCAAATGTCCCCGTTATAAAGCTATGAAGTCAAACCATGTGGCTCAGTGTGGGGACAGAGGGGGCAGGGTCCTGGGGCGGATTCCCGGCCAGCAAGGGCAGGGAGAGCTGCACACCTGGAAAAGACAGGAACTCTGCTTTACCTGTGAGCACAGCAGGAGATTCACACACACGGCTTCTACACACGAGGTCTGTGTGTGCACCGAGGAGGGGCCACCGACCCCGGGAAAGAAAGTCAAGGGAAGGGACACTGGGCAGTGTTGGCTCTGCTGGGCCCCTGGAGTGCTCTGTGGGGGTGGTGGCCGCCGAGTAGGGACCGTGGCCCCGGTTACACTGCTCCCGTCCTCCTGAGACTTTGCCTTGGGGAGTAAATCTGAGGGAAGGGTGCAAAGTGCAGGAAAAGCTCTATTTAGAAGGGTGTGCGGGATGCCGACGGCCCGGGTAAAACGGAAAATAGACTGTGCAGTGCACGCTGTAAAACGGAAAATAGACTGCAGTGCACGCTGTAAAACGGAAAATAGACTGTGCAGTGCACACTGTAAAACGGAAAATAGAATATGCAATGCACGCTGTAAAACGGAAAATAGACTGTGCAGTGCACGCTGTAAAACGGAAAATAGAATGTGCAGTGCACGCTGTAAAACGGAAAGTAGACTGTGCAGTGCACGCTGTAAAATGGAAAATAGACTGTAGTCATTGTGCAGCCACTTCTGAAAGGCATTAAAAGTCAACAGTAAATACAAGACTAACGAGCAAGGAAAGTCACAAGGACAAGTGACTCCGGAACAGTGCGCCTCCTGCCTCTCTGCCCCGGGCACGCGGCCCTCGGTGAGCTGGTCTGACTCTGTCTCTCTGCCCCACAGAATGTGACCTCGGACCTTGCCAAACGCAGCCGCAGTGGGAAGTTCCGCCTGGTGACCAAGTTCAAGAAGGAGAAGAACAGCAAGAACAGAGACGCCCACAGCAGCCTGGGAGCGCCGGGTACCTGCCTCCTCCAGGCCATGCGCGCCGCTGTGTGCGCTCCCGGGCTCCGTGTCCTCTCGTGGCTGCCTGGCTCCCCCATGGCCTGCGTGGGGTGTCTTGCTTTCTAGCTCTGCTCTGGGTGCTGACCGTTGTCATTGCCTGCCCCAGACTTGTTTCCCCTGCAGACTGTGGGTAACCGCCACCAAGCCCCCTGCCTGCCCTGAGCTGGGGATGTGAGGTAGGGAGGACGCAGAGGAGATGAGACAGAGACACGGGGCTCACACTCAGGCCGCTTCCTCGGAGGGGCTGCTGATTACCTTCCACTGATTCACCAATCGAGGCCCCCGCGCCTCCAGGAACCTGGGCCACCAGCCATCGTGGGCAGTGAAATCAGTAGGAAGTGACACTAAAGGACATTTTTCCTGTGTCAGTAAATTGGAGCTTAAAATTCCCATCTGGAGGGTTGGCCCTGAGGACATCTGTTCCCAGCCCTCCCCATGCCGGTGGCCCAGCCTGGATTTGGGTGGCGATGGCGCCAGCGAGGGCGGTGACCTTTGAGTTTTCCTCTCCTCACATTTGTCCAGAAATTGGGTTTCTGCCAATGATGGTGGCTCTAACTGCAAGATCTCTGCGCGTCTCCCTTCCTGCTGTGGCCCGAACTGGGGTGAACCGTCTAGAGCAGCGATTTTCAGCCGGCGTGCACAAGAACGTCTGAAATGTGTGCACTGCCTGTTTGGTCCGAGGCACTGACCTTTTCCTTAGATTGTCAGATAAAAACAACAGCAGCCAGCACAGCAATAGCCGTCTGGTGTGACTGAGTCAAAACTACACTTTTTTTTCTTGGATCAGCAAACAGTCCATGTTCTGGTGTGCCTCAGAGTTTTAGTGATTCCTTCCTGTGAGCCGGGCGGGGAGAAGGGTGGAAAGTCGCTGCTCCAGAGGGTGGGGGGTGCGCTGACTGGGGCTGCATCGGCGGGCCCAGGCTTCCCTTGGGCCTGGGGTGCCTGCTGCTGCTGGGGCTTCTGGGTGCTGGTGCCGGGGTGTTCTGGGGTGCCTGCTGCTGCTGGGGCATCTCGGTGCTGGTGCCGGGGTGTTCTGGGGTGCCTGCTGCTGCTGGGGCTTCTAGGTGCTGGTGCTGGGGTGTTCTGGGGTACCTGCTGCTGCTGGGGCTTCTGGGTGCTGGTGCCGGGGTGTTCTGGGGTGCCTGCTGCTGCTGGGGCGTCTGGGTGCTGGTGCCGGGTTGTTCTGGGGTGCCTGCGCATGGGGCATCTGGGTGCTGGTGCTGGGGTGTTCCGGGGTGCCTGCCGCTGCTGGACACCTGGGTGCTCTGGGGTGCCGGCCACTGCCTGCCTGGTGCTGGGCGCTGGGGCTTACCACGCTCCTGCTTTTCCGTCTCCGACAGTGCACCTCTGGGGGACAGAGGAGGTTGCTGCCTGGCTGGAGCACCTCAGTCTCTGTGAGTATAAGGACATCTTCACACGGCACGACATCCGGGGCTCTGAGCTCCTGCACCTGGAGCGGAGGGACCTCAAGGTACTTCCGCACCTGGGCTTCCCCGTGGCTCCCTCCTGGTCCCCGCCCTCTGACCTGGCCGTGTCCCAGCATCAGGATTCTCTTCAGGGTTCTCAGTCCTTTGTACACGACTTGGGGTGACAGGTGGCAGGTGGCAGTGATGTCTCCACCCTCACGGCCAGGCCGAGCCAGAGCAGACACGCTGGGGGAGCCTCGCTTTGCTCAGCCCAGTTGGACAGTGAACGGGTCACCAAAGAGCGCTCTGTGGTGAGGGAGCCCAGCACATGGGGGTCTCTGTTGGTGACAGGTGGTTAGAGCCAGGGAGACCTGGTGGCTGCTGGGCGCATGGCGTCCCCCCCAGTGCAGCCCCACTCACCTGTGTCCAGTGCCTACAGTGTGGGCACCTCCCCTTGTCCCACAGGAGGGACGGGAGCGACAACGCCATGTCTGCCTCAGGTGGCACGGTCGTTGGGCCCTGTCCTGGGCACTGGCTCTCGGTGCGGGGGGCTGGTAGCACTTGCCACCGGCCTGTATGTGGTCTCTGTGTTGTGGGGTGTCCCCTTGATGGTGTCAGTGACCGGACCACAGGAGGGTGTGTCTGCGTGCTTGTCATTTCTTACACCATTTCTCTCCACCTGGCATCACCGTCACATCCCCTTGTTTGTGTGCAGAGTCCTGGGCGGTCTGTGGTTGGTGGCCCAGCTCTGCCCGGCATCAGGGGGCTCTGCTCTTGTTGCAGGACCTCGGCGTGACCAAGGTGGGCCACGTGAAGAGGATCCTGTGTGGCATCAAGGAGCTGAGCCGCAGTCCCCCGGCCGCCGAGGCCTAGCCTCCGCCCTCTCTGCCTGTGTCCTCCACTCGTGCGACTGAGGGCGTGAGCGCGTGGCCTGGGCCTTCTCATGGTGCTACTTCTTTGCCCTGTGCTCGGGACAGGAAGCCTCTCAGCCCCCCTGCCTGGCCAGCTCCGGGGTCTGGGACTCACCAACACAGCTACCTTTGGACTTGCAGCTTTCCAGCCCGGCAGCGGGCCACCGTGCCTCCACCCCAGGCGTCCCGGCAGAAACGGCCTGGCCGGGCTGCACACCACCGTCCCGTGGGCTCCTGTCTGTGTGCCCTTCCATAGCGTGTCGTGTGGCACCATGTTCTGGCCGGCTCTCCAAAGGGGTTGGGCCCAGACCGCGGCATCCCTCCCTGGGCAGTTCTGAGCCCCCCCGGCCACTCATGGTTCTTCACAGCAGCCCCACAAGGCCGCCACCACTGAAGTCGCTGTTCAGTAACGAGGTCCTGCCATTTCTGGCTTGTGAGCGCCATGGCTGCTCCTGCAGTCCTGTTCATTTCAGTTTGACGGAAAGAGAAAGGAGACTCGCTCCTCCTGGAGCCAGTAAAGCGGTAGTGGCGCTCCTGGGCTGACGAGCCCCGCCCCGTGTGTCTCGGGTCCTTCCTGAGCTGCAGGTGTCCGGGACGCAGCAGCCTCTGAGTGCTGCTGGGGGTTGGTGGCTTCCCTGTGACCCAGGCCGTGTTTGCACTGGGCCAGGATTCCTGTGGAGACAGTGTCCATTCTGCTGGACAGCAAGCTGCTGTCCCAGCAGAGTGGCCATGGGTGGGCAGCCTGGGCCGTCCTGAGAGCCCCAGGTCCCTGGAGGTGTTGGCATGGCTCTCACCAAGTTGTCACTGCCTTTGACTGTGCCCCTTGCTGCCCTTCCAGACTTGGCCATGCCTCCATAGGGTTCTTGTCTGCTCTGGAAAGGGGGTTCTGTAACCCCACCCCAACCCTTGGGTGAACCCCGAAGGGGAGGGCTGACCGAGTGAGGGGCTGGGCAGGAGGCCTCAGGGCGCTGTGCAGTCACCTGTAGGGGCCCCTGGGGTCTTAGAGCTGAATAGCATTTACCTGCCATTAGCTTTGCAGATACACCCTGGCCATCAGCTCCTCTGCCCAGTGTGCCCCGGTGGGTCCCCTCCTTGGGCTTGGCTGGGCTCCTGCCTCTGGTCTGTAGGCGCTTCTATTGGTGGTCCTTCTGGGTGCCCACATGTGGTGTGGCAGTGACAGGGTTCAGCGGGGAGAGCCCTGCACTGTGCACGTGCCCTCAGCTGCCTGCTGGAGGGGGACCAGCCAGCCTTGTGTGACCCTCCTTGCCCGGGATCCTCTTCCCCACCAGAGGAGCTGTCTTAGGTGGGGGAGGTGGAGAAAGAGAATCTGGCCCCCGGAAATCACTGACTTCAAAGGGGAGATTACAGGGTCCCAGAGGGAGGCTGCCTTGCTCGAGATGGGGCGTCTGGGCCCTGAGGTTCCCAGGACCTCTGGACAGGATAGGATGGGACAGGCTGGAGCTCCATGAGCAGGTGCAGGGGGAGCTGCCCTGGGGCTGCTCAGTGCCTCAGTGCCCGCCCTTGGGTGAGGCTGAAGTTTGAGTCACGGGTGGTGTTTAAGATCAATGTCCTGTCAGTGACTGGAGCAACACTGTTTACGGAAAAGCCATTTTTCTAATTCTCGTAAGTTAGAAGCAAGAGGAATGGACGTGACTTGCGTGGAAGTGCACTGGCGAGGGGCCGGTGCCCCTGCCTCGTGGTGTCTTCCTTGCAGTGCCTGGGGCTGCTCCTCTGCCTGCCCCAGTGCCCCTGCTGTGTCCCGGGGATGGGGGGCCCCTCACGGTCCTGTCAGCTTGGAGCAGGGAGGAAGGACCCCCGGAGAGTCTTGGAAAAAGGTTTGTACCCTCGGGTGGGGCTCACCCTCGTATTTATGACCCTAATTTATACCGTGCCCACCGTGGAAGCAAATGCCTCCCGCGTTGCTGTGTACATAGTGCGCCTGGGCTGCACAGAAGGCGTGCCCTGTGTGAATAAAACAGGCCCGTTTTGGATCTCCCACCGCCAGTTTCTTGTCCTCATTCGTGTGCCCTGACGGAAAGTGTCGGTTTTCCAGATCCTTCCACGCTAGATTCAGAGCTGTGTTTTTCAGCTGCTCTAAAAATAAGTTGGGTTGGTGGTGCTTGAAAAGCAAAACAATGCCACAGTAGTTTTTAGGGCGTGGGTTCTCGGATCTCTTGGGCGAGAAACTCAGTGAGGAGGGGGGCCCTGGGGAGAGCAGAGTCCTCCAGGTTAGTCCCGGGCAGTCTCAGCCTGGCTGCTTGCCGAGGGCGGGCCATTTTAGTCAATATTCTAACCTAATTTTGTATAAAACTGCAGGCTGGCGGCCCTTCTGTTTCCTCATAGTGCCTTTATTCCAAGGTCACTCTAATTGTCACCCCCAGTTCCTTGGGGTGAGAGGTGAGGATTGGGACCGCAGGGCTGAAAACGAGGCCGGCAGGGTACAGGAGGGCTGTGTGCATTACGGAGGTGGAGGTCGCCTCCCCAGCAGCATTTTGTCCCCTTCCTTGCTTAGCAGGGCCCAGTTTTGTCCAGTGTGCACCCTCCTCCCATGTGGCCACCCGGAGTGGGCCTCATGCTTGCCAGATGGCTGCTACCAATCCGGGCATCACATTCATGCCCAGTATAAGGCAAGTGTGAGCTGGGTTGTCTTTTCTGTGTGTCTTCTGTTTTTTAATCCTCACCCGAGGACATGCTTAGTGATTTTAGAGAGAGGGGAGGGGAGAGAGGAGAAACCTCCATCAGTTCTGGTACAGACCCTGACCTGGGACCGAACTCCCGACCTTTGTTTACAGGACAACACTCCAGCCAATGAGCCACACTGGCCAGGGCTTCTGTGTCCCTTTTTAAGATCAAAGGAACTTTTGTCAGACGCCCTGGCTTTTGTGGACCTCTCCTAACGTCTCAGTGTCTAGAATTGGGGCACATACCCATGCTCGAGTCACTGCAGGGGGAACGGGGCCTTGCCGACAGTTGCTGCTGCTGAGCATGTTTATAACAGCGCGTTATAACGTGCTAGCCCACCGTGTCTGCCAGATGGGCACCTACACCTGTGGCTCTTCACTTGCCTGTGTCACGCAGTCAGCACGTGCGGAGGTGGGGGTCATGGCTAGCTGGGTACCAGGGTCGTGCTTTGAGTGCTGTGACCCAGGCCTGACACCAAGCCCAGGTCACATTACAGGCAGGGCTGGCGGAGCCCAGGCTTCCGGGGAGGGCTGTGTGGGCTCAGGCAGCCACCAGCCTCGACTCCTGCGGGGCGGGGCCCACCTGGATTTGGCTCCAGGTGTCGGGGAGCAGGCAGGCAGGGGGAGGCCAGCTGCCAGCCCGAGGGGAGAGGGTCACTGCCCTTTCCTGCGAGAATCCATCTGCCCGCACACAGGTAAGTGCTCGGTGCAGTTCACACTGGGTCTGGTCTGGTGATGTGGGTGGTCGTGACTTGGGGCAGACAAGGCTGCTTTAACAAGGAGAACCCCCAATGTCATGGCTCCAACAGAACGAGGTTTGTGTGTGTCCCAGAACCACCCAGGGCTGGTGTGTGTCAGGCATCAGGGACCCCCCGTGTGGCCAAGGGGGCTCTGGTTACTCCTTGCTGGGTTGGGTGGGGGCCTGGAGCAACCCACGGGCCTGGGGACTGTGGAGGTTTGCTGAGCCTGCTGGGGGCAGTGAGGCTGGAAGTGAAAACTCACCTGAGGGATCTGGCCTCGCCTGGCTGAAAAGGAGGCTGGGAAATGCTACCTGGCCCTGAGTGATGAAGGGTGGGCCAGGGACTGTCCCTGCAGCAGCCCCTCAGGGGTTAAAGTCCCCTGAGGGGAAAATAGGCTGGCCAAAAAGTCAATTTTTTCCGTAAAATAAGACACATTTTAATTTTCACCAATAACTTGATTTGGATGTTCTAAGTATGTCAACTATCTCCCACTATTGGCTTCTCGTGGGGAGAGGCCAGGGTTGCTGCTGAGCACCTTCCGATGCGTGAGACAGCCCAGCACAGAACTGGGGCTGCAGTATCAGCAGCACCACGAAGTTGCCAAAACCACTTCTGACACGTTCCATCTGTCACAGCATCTTCTCCATCCACTGCACAAATCTTTTATTTGCATTTCAGTTGCGTTTTTACCTTTTTTGAAATAATAAAGCATAATATGCTGAAAATGTTGAATATTTTCTTCCATCTTCAATATTAAAGTGGCTACACAAAAATTTTGATTTTTGATGTATGCTGATATGACAACTATCACAACACAATGTAACAAAATTGTTTTGAGTGACGTTAAAGACAACAAGCACTACTGAGCAGGAGCCAGAGGAGGAAGAACTGAGACTGGGCTGCGGTTACTGGCCAGCGACCAGCATCCTGGTTGCCGGGAAACGCCTTTTAGCACTTAGATAGAATGAATAGCAAACCAAGGCAGGGGGAGGGAGACCTGTGTCACCCACTGACTCAGGAGTCCTGAGCCTGGTCCAGTAATGTTGCCAGGGGTCCCAACATCACCAGAAACACCATGTTAGCACAGGAGGAGGGGAGTCCTTGCAACTCTATGTAGCGTTTCCACTCTCTGGGAAAGAAAGCCTTGAAACTGTGCTTTCATCCCAA